>CM060888.1:141332967-141567967 GCA_030762935.1 Hymenopus coronatus | reverse complement strand
AGTGGTGGTGGTGGTGGTAGTGGTAGTGGTAGTGGTAGTGGTAGTGGTAGTAGTAGTAGTAGTAGTAGTAGTAGTAGTAGTAGTAGTAGTAGTAGTGGTAGTGGTAGTAGTAGTAGTTATTTTTGTTTTAGCTATAGTTGTTGTTTTAGTAGTAGTTTTTGTTTCAGTAGTAGTCGTTTTAGTGCTGTTATCACTATCCGCTCATTGTATTCGCTACTAAGCAAGAGGGCAGAATAAAGGTCACTCATGCTAGTAGACCACTTCTCCACTGACTTGCCCTGTCGTGCTCTGCAACTCTTTTAGCACATGAAGTGAAATACGGCGCTGTTGGGCCACATAAGCCTCAGCAGTTTTTCGCACTTCCGACTGTACTAAAAGGATCCAGCTATACAAAGTTATAGTCAAATTAGCAAAAACGAATCGCTATATTCTGGCCGTGAATATTCCACACTTTCTCTGTATATACCACATGTTACGTAAAGCTATTCAGAATTATGTCAGAATAGAATGTTATTTTTGTTGACGACGCGGTCAATTGCCAAGTTCATATCCTCGCCGCCGGCGTCGCTAATTCCGTCCCCAGTAAATCTACTAACATGGGGCTGTCGAATTAAAACACACTTAAAAACCATCGGTCGGATATGCTTGGAACCAGCGACCTTGAGTTGAGAAAGCCAATGTCTAACCAACTGAGCTACCCCCACCGTCTAACATGTACCTATTTGAGATAATACAAAATAACCAAAAATTTGCCATATAAGGGGAGGTAGATTGCTCCAGGTAGCATGCACTTTATTAATTGGCTGGGAGGGACTCAGGCCGCTAACCATTTCCCGAAAACTTGACGTGACCATGACGCCTGAAGTCGGCTGAGATGGGTCGGGAGGCAAGCCTAGCCCCGAATTTGGGCTGTTGTTCCACGGAGTTTAGTTTTTTTAGTGTTTTGGAATTCATCTCGCGTCTTTGAAAGATGTGCACTGAACTTATTTATTCAACATTAAGTATGTATAAAATCTTGATGTCGAATTGGCGACAGAAGTATTTCCAGAAAAGCCCTCCACCTCAATCTACCAATGTATAAACATATTTGATTTGTTCAGAGAATTGCTCCAATGATTTTTATTAAAAGGTCGTATTTAAGATAAATACATAAGAAATAGTATGGATTTCACGAGTTTTCTGGGAATAGATTGTGACTTCCTGTTCATTTGTGAGGAGTTTTATACAAATTCATGTAACTATTAATCCATGTCTCTTTTAAATACACATTTGTTTGAACACTAGTCATTCCGGAAATATATTGCGCTCCGCCCCAAACCTGTATTCGAAAAATCTCCGAGAATATCTTTACACGGTTGTTTAATCCAAAGGGAAAGAAAGCATTTTGACTTTCTCTACTACGTATCCAGTAAGATGTAGCCTCAGCAACCTGACCCGTCTTCGAGTGCTCTTAGGTTAGAGCCGCTGCGGGATAGCCCTGAGGCTCAGAGCTTGTGTATGGCGTCCGACAGCGTTGGAGACATATAATCTGAAACCGTTATTGACCCCAACCATGCTTGCATCTGTCACCATAGTATATCCCTTGGATACTTCCAGTGATCTCTCCTTCCGCAACGAGTCCAAAGGGCTACGTGCGATGCTCTGCCCCAGTGACTAGAGACACATTTCCGATTAATTATATCCTAATATTTTTCTACCACGTAGTAGAAACAGAAAGTATTGCTTTCCACGAAATAACTTCATACTGCGATTTCACCAGAAATACATGTTTTGAGAATGTGAGTCTAAAAGAAGCAACTTTTTAAGTGGTTACATGTGCATATGTGTGTGTATGTGAGTGTTTGTGTGTGTATGAGAACAACATTACGAGTATAAACGAAGACTGTGTGCGTGTGTGTTTGTGGTAATTTTCGGAGGGGTACTCCTCACGACAACCATTCTCCCGTTTATACGTCAGACCGATGGGGGAATTTCTGCAGGGAGGGAGCCGCCGTGGAAAACCCTTAACAGTTTTTGTTTTGTTTTTATTTTTTTTTTAATCCGAGACTCCGGCGCTGTATTCCTTGTTGTTTTTCCATTTTTATATTTGTTTACCTATTCTTTTTACGTACAAATACACATACATATACACATTTACAAACACTCAAACACCCATGCCCAAGACGGGACTCGAACCTAAGATCCCCTGCGTCACTAAGAACACCAAAACTGGGCGCTATAGTGAATAGGGTCACGGGGACCGGCAGCAGTTTGCAGGCAGTTCTCTATCTTGACGCAGGGATTGCTAGAAGGTCAGAACAAACCTCCTTAGTCTACAGACAACCACATTATGCCATCCCGCCGACGAGAGCTGTATTTCAGAACGCACACACCTTCACAAAATGGCGCCAATACCGCAGTCCTCGCCTTGAAATAGACCGGTGGAGCGAAATGAAGTCGAAATTAAGGGTCAGGAAGTTTGCAGGAACAAAGAAACTTCCGCAACATTCGCTTAATGATCAGGGAACAAAACCCATAAATCAGAGGAGCGATCCCACGATCTCCGAAATGCCAGTCCCAGCCGAAACATGTGAGCCACCTAGTTCGGTTAAACGAAGCAATAAACACGTATTTGAGTATTTTCCCAAAGTTGTAACACGAAGATTTTCAAGCGCATCTCTCCGTTTCAAGAGACCATTACCTGAAAGCATTTCTTTGCTTTTTTTTTTTTTTTTTTTTTTTTTTTTCAAAATGACCGTGCAATTTTTGTTAAATATGTACTATATGCTTACGATATATACATACGAGTACAATCCACATCTTCCATTTTTTGAAAATGTGTGTGAAGTCCTGTTCATCTGAAATAAATGTGATATAATTTTATACATCTGGTGAACCATAAAACGGTGACAAAGTCTTAAAATATTTAAAACATATTTTATTTCAAAAATGTTATAAGTCATATGCTATTTCAAGTTGTTCTTTTCTATTGGTTTGAAATTGTCTTTTTGTATATTTTAAGTAGGCGTCGTTCAATTGTTTCTCGCAGTGTCACGGAAAGATATTTCAACGATGGCCTAATAAAGATATACATAATAAAATGTGTAATAAAACTCTTTTACAAAGATCTTGGGTTTAAATGAGGTTGGATTAATAATTCAACAGGAAACATCACATCTAAATATGTTATTTTGCTGAGAAAACAACAAATCGATAATAAGAAAGCAATATGGGAAAAAACTGTACAAACGAAACTCATAAAAATGAAATGGGAAGGGGATGGAACGCAAATAGCGGGCTTTGTAAACATTTAATGTTTCTAAAAGTTTGCTTTTACTGGAGGTTTTATGGCGTTGTAATATGTGTCTAGCTTTTATTTATTTCTGCAAAGTTATTGCTTAAAAGCTGCGAAGTGGGGTCTTTTGGACTGAGCTCTATATCATCACATTCTGCAGAACACCAAGTGTCTAACGACCATCTTTTTTCTTCGCTTTGCTCGCTTACATCTCCATGCCTTCGAGGGTCATCTATCTTCTGACATGCTGTTCATATGAAAATGCATTTTAATCTTCTCGCCTCTGTGGTATCTATTACATCTGCTCTCTCTCTTATTTCATTTCTCATTCTATTCGTCATCGCCAGCAGTGGTTACGTCCGCTTCTCTGAGCCATACGTAAACCCTCTGGATCTGTAGAGCTTGCAAGATAAGGGATGCATTTCTCTCTCCTTCTCAATTGAAGGGACAAAGAGGGTGGGACAGATAAATAGGGAACTAGAATGTTGTTAACCACTAGTATTAGCATAAAGCTGTAGAAATTTCTCAGGAAATTAGTTTCCACTATTCAACCTACCAAGTGTCTTGTAATTCATGTTATGAAAAAAATCTAAAGTGTTTCATTCACATGACTCTCTCTACATCTCTGCAACAAATTATTGTTAAAAAGCTTGTGCTTCTTTTTGCTTCAGGCTAATCGAGAAAAAGTTAGCAGAAATAATCTTATTACTTGCCTCCTTGTAAATAGAAGCGAAATAAGGGAATACCATAGGTTAAAGTAATAGTCAAAAGATGGTTGCTAGGTGACTGAAGCTTCTTTGTTTGTATGGACAGGAGTTGACTAATGCCTGTATTAGAAGTGTGTGTTTTTTAAAGCTGAGACCAATAACAAGGAATATCTAAAAAACGATCAACTCCATGAAAAAATGTAAATGACATAAAGTGTGTGTTTTATTGTGATGTATATTTTTTATATAGTAAGTTTTTGTCTATCTGTTACGGTTTACCAGTTATGCAAGATTCAGTAAAAATTATCCAGAATAAAGAGGTCTTTTAAGATTATTCCCAGAAAATTCAAAATATAAATTTTATTTGGCAAGTAAATATCTTAAATATAAGGGATTTTAATCAAAATCATTAGAGCCATTTTTAAGAAAATCAATATTTTTGAAAATGTTTCCATGTAGTTCCATGTAGTTGGGAGTGGAGGGCTTTTCTTGAAAATCGCATTCTTGTCGCATTCTTGGAAGATTCCACACTTAAATACCAAGTTTGGTTTTTAACGGTAATTTAGTTTTTGAGTTATGCTGCCCACAGACACACACACACACACACACACACACACACACAGATACACACACGGACATTTTTCTAAAAATGTGTTTTTTTTTGTTTGGATTCAGAAGGTCTCAAAACATATGTTTCTGTCGAATTTTTGGGTGCAATACAACCTTCTCTATAAACTATTTACATAGTACGTATAAAGAAAGTAAAAATCGGAACCTTAAACGTTTTAGCTTTTATTCGAAATTTACCTAAAATGTGAAAATTTTTAAATTTATATCGATGATGTATCTTTTCCTTAGCAGACAAACCTCTATAATTTATCTTTCTCCCACTTGTCGTGAACATTAGGATGTGCTCCTTTATTTGGAATAGAGAACTGTGAGCTGTACACGGAGATCCTGTTGATTTGATTTTCGGTGCTTATTTATGAACTATCATTACAGAATTTCAAATGAAGATAAGAATGTGAACTGTAATTCACATTTTTCAATATATGAAATTGCACTTTTTAAAAGCAGTAAAGCCATACTGAAGACCTATGAGTTTTAAAAGCTATTTGTAATCTTTATTAAATGAATACAAATTCTTTGTTTGTTTTAGGTGAAGAGTATCAATCAAAAAATAATATCTTATGTGCTGTATTCAAATGATTTTCTCTAAC
Organism: Hymenopus coronatus; assembly: GCA_030762935.1. NCBI lineage: Eukaryota > Metazoa > Arthropoda > Insecta > Mantodea > Hymenopodidae > Hymenopus > Hymenopus coronatus. The sequence goes on along the minus strand of CM060888.1, from coordinate 141,562,766 downwards.
TAGTCTGTAACAAATTATTCCAACAGAAGTATATTCTATCTATAACATGCTAAACGAGATAAAAATTAACAAAATTACTACTTATTTCGTTATAAGCATAAGGGAGATAAGGAAATACACCAGGCTAAAGCTATAGCCAAATCTTTTGAAAGTCAATCCTTATGTGAAAGTTTGAAGTTCCTTCGCTTTGCATTAATCTGAAAAACAAAAGAGAGATAGAGATGAAATGAAAGGTGACCTTGTTTGAGAAAATAGTTGAAAATTGAAATCAACAACTAGGGTTATCTAGGAAACGGTCAACTCTAAAACAAAAATATATATGACATAAATTGTGTGTTTTAAAGAGATCTACATTTTTTTGTGTTAAGTTTTTGTCTATCTGTTACGGTTTATCGGTTCTGAGAGATTCAGCAAAATGCATCCAGTATGAACAGGTCTTCAGCAGCTCTTCCCTGAAATGCAAGATATACATTTTATTGTAATGTTAATAGTTTTAAAGTGCGGCATTTTAATCAAATTCGTTAGAGCCATTTTTGAGAAAAACAAATTTTCAAATTTTTTCCATGTAAAGGGTAGCTTGAGGTGAGAGAATTTTCTTGAAAATCTTCATGTCGCATTCTTGGAAGAAACCAAATTTTATATTTAACGGTGTTTTCGTTTTTGAGCTATGGTGTCAACAGGCGTGTACACACACACACGCGCGCGCGCGCACACACAACACACACACACAAGGATCTGTTTCTAAAAAAATATAACTCAGGGGACACCAAAACACGTATTTCCGGTGAAATCTCGGTAACGAATTTTTGGGTGAAATACAATACTTCCTCTATACAGTATGTACATATATAGTTCTGTAGAAAAAATAATTAAACAAGAAAAAAAATCCAATGTATTGCGTTCACATGACATTCTCTGCATCGCTGTAACATATTATTGTTAGTAAGCTTATACTTGTATCCAGTTCATATTAATCGAGATAAACACTAGCAGAAATCGTCTGATTACGTAGTCCCTGCAAGGGAATACACTGGGCTAAGACGACGGTTGCTATGGGATTGGTATCAGTTTCTTTGCGTGCCAAGGAGTTGACAAGTCTCTCTTTGAGAAAAGTTCAAGTATTTTAAAACTGAAACCAATACCAAGGAAGATCTCGAAAACGTTCAGCTGCAGATATAAAATGTAGTATATGACATATATTATGTGTTTTAAGGAACTCAACATTTTTATGTAGCATTTTTGTCTATCACTTATGGTTTACTTTATATAAAATTGAAAAGAAACCATCCACAATAAAGGGACTTTTCCCAGAATATTGAAGTTATAAATTTTATTTGTCATGTTAATATCTGAAATATAACAGATTTAAATCAAAATCGTTAGAGCCACATTTGAGAAAATGAAAATGTTAGAAACGTTTTCCATGTGAAGGGTAGTTGGGGGGGGGGGGTTCTTGAAAATCTTCGTGTCACATCCTTGGGAAATATTGACCTTAAATATCAAGTTCTGTCCATACACACACACACACAACACACCCACACACATACACACATGGACTTTTTTCCAAAAGTGCTTCTTTTGGTTTCAGGGGATACCAAAGCATGTATTTTCCGGTGGAATTTCGGTATCAAAATTTTGGTTGCAATACAATACTTTCTCTATACACTATGTACATAATATGTGTAAAGAAAGTAATAACAGCAATCTGTTCAACAGAAACAAAACCTAAACCTCTAGCTCATCAACAGGATGTTTAAACTAAATTATTTTAAAAATAGTTTCCAATTATTCTAAGCGTATTTAAGCAGTATAGCTTAAGCTAATTTTTTCATGTAGCCGTGTATTAGTGACGTAGTGTCAAATATTGCACCCAGTGAAACCGTACTCTCTTTTAAATATAAATAAAAACATAACAGCATAGCGAAGACAGATCATTGCAAACTGAGGCCATTTTCCTATCCAACCTCATGCAATAATACACTGTATATAGGTATTCAAAAGAGATTTTATTTCCAGCCATAACAAAATATCACAGTGCTGTGTGAAGTGATACTTTTCAAATTCAGTATTTTAAACTGGAACTCCACTTTAAGAAACGATGTGTGGCTATGCAATTTGTTTATGCTTAATGCGCCTGAAATTTCTTAAAATAGTGTGACTTTACTTTCTCTATCACGTAATATAATGCACACATATTAGGAAAATAAACTATTCCACTCAAATATTGATATTTCACCGGAAAAATATATTTTGAGATCCCTGAATAGTAAAAAAGTACAAAATCGTCCGTGTGTGAGTGTGTGTATGTTTGTGTAAATCTGTCTATGTGTGTAAATCTGTCTGTGTGTGCCCGTGCGTATTTATTTGGTATTTTAGGAAATCATCTTCCAAAAAGTAACTTTTTAGGAAAATCCTTCCACCTTTTACATCCAACATTTTTTGAAAACTTTGGTTCTTTGAAAAATGGCTCTAAGATTTTAATTAAAATTGTTCATGTTTAAGATATTTCATGATAAATAAAATGTATACCTTAAATTTTCTGGGAATTGCTCAGAAAACCTATTCATTCTAGATTGCTGAGAAGCGTTAACAGACAGACAAAAGTTTACAGCACAAAGAATGTAGATGTCAATAAAAGAGAAATTTTATTTACGTTGTATACATAATCTTTTAGAGTTCACAATTTCCGAGAACGTTATTGGTTCCATTTTTGAAACACTCACACTTTTTCTCAAACGCGAAGATATTATTCAGTTCACATCTCTTTTGTTTTATTCCTAGCCATGCAAACATAACTGAATTTTAATCGCATAGAGGTAGTTTTTTTAACGATATGATTATTGCTTTCACCTAGTTTATTCCCTTACTACCTTTCTACTTACATGAAAGCAAATAATAAAACAATTTCTGCTAATATATATCTAGATTAGTATGATGTAAACAGAATGATAATATTTTGTAACAAAATTGTTTGCAGAATAGCTAGAAAGAATTATGAATGGAACATATCAGAATTTACTACCATTTCACTATGTCGTAGCTATTATGTTTCCCACTGTCTCTTCATGTGAAGCAGTCTGTTTTTCCCGTTGAGTACATGACCTCTCTAATCTCTCGCAGTAGTAGCACTCACTGTCACAACGGCGATCACGATATGTTCGTCAAGCGCGCTATATTACCAGCACTTTTAATCGCATCAGAAACGCGCTAACTCGCAAGCACGCTCGCTCGTATACAACAGCAGGCATTTCTAAAAGCTTCATGGGAAGGGAGAAGAAGAGTTTTAGAGTTATATTGTTGCGTCGCGAGCGCTTCTAGAATTTACGTGGGGGGCGCTCCACTTTATCTCTATTTATCTCTACAGCTGGCAGTCGGTTTCCACCATCCAGATGATAACATCGGCGAATTCTGACTCATAATATACGTTTATTTGGATTTCGCAAAACTGTTGTGAGATTTTGATAAGGTTTGCAAAAACAAACATGTATGCAACTTGTGGAGCACAGCCTTCTTTTCTACTCATCGGATTTTAATCACCAAAAAATCTTTCCACTTATAAGAAGTTGCATTTCAGCCACAAGCTGTGGCCGCGCCGTGGCCGAGTGGTTATCCGGTGCTCCATCTTCATTCCATGTATCATCAGTGTCACCGCCTGCGGTGCTACATGAGTTATATTTCCGAATATAAGAGAAAAACAACAAATATATGAAAATATAACAAACAAACAAACAAAGAAAACAAAAATACTTGTCTTCATGTATTTGTACATGAAAGAGAATTCCTTAACCTACTCTTCGACATGGTGGCCATTGTTGTTCAGGCATTTGTCCTAACGGGCAACCAACTTTATATGCCCTTTTAAATGAAAGCTGCCACCAGTGAAGACAGACACTGCTGCACACCGTGTTTTGTAGAAACACCTCACAAAGCATTCTTATTGTAAACCATCTGCTTTCACGAAGGCCACTCACACCGACCTTCGACATGAAATTGGATCGTCTATCATTGAATTGTCTAACCCATTTTCTGACCATTCCATCGGCTATTACATTTACACCGTAAATTTCTACAAGCTGACAATAGCTTTCAGTTGGTTTCAGATTCCTTGAGTTCAAAAACCGATTTTGAACGCAGATTTTTTTAAATTTATTTATTAATTTTGTTAATTACAAAAGGTATAAGTTATATTATAAATACAGTATAGCAGTTCACAATTGTTATATATATTTAGGAACAATGTTGTCTGTGCGTTTAAATTAAACATGTGCAGGAAGATGGTAACAAAATGAGAAGGTTTTGTAATCGCTATAGAATGAGCAAGGCAAAAACTGTTGCCGACTGCAATGAAAGACGCCTATGTTTTTGCAGATCTTCTCTTGCTGCCAACGTAAACCGTCGACGCTGGGATGCGTTTCAGACAGCATATAATGCTGAAAGCCAAGTGCGAGCCACACCTGTGTGAAGCGGTCGGTAGTACTTCGAGTCTCTAGGTGTAGCAATGTGCGAGCATAATCGTTGGGATTTTGTGAAGGAGCAAGATAAATTAGAAAGAAGATTAGCGGAAAGGAACGCAGACACAGCGGAGGAACTAACGCATATAATAGCAACGGCTGCGGGAACAATGAAAGTCCTAATGCATGGTAAGCTAAAACGATTCAATGGTTGGTATGACCAGCAATGCAGAGCTGTAAAGGAACAAGCAGAGGAGGTTCTGTCAAAATTCAGAAGGGAGGGGGGAAATGCCATTAGGACATTTTTTACAAAAAAGCGAAGGGAGTATAAACAGCTCTTACGGGAAAAGAGAACTACGTGGCAAGACAAAATTACTCAGAAAATTAGTAATATTTTAACACGGGGGGATAACGCTGAGGTGTGGCAAGCAGTAAAACATTTAAGAGGCAACCGGCAGGCGCCCAACGAAATTTCTCCCAGAAAATGGGCAATGCATTTTATGGGAATAATCGGGAAAGGTGAAAGGGAAGGAATTTTTATAAAGGAAGTGCAAATTTTGGGAAATCCTGAGATCCCAATACTGGATGAGGAAATATCAGCACGAGACATAGCAACAGGCGCTGAGGAGTCTGAAAGGAGGCAAAGCTCCGGGGTTGGATGGGCTGCCCCCGGAAGTTTTTAAAGCCGCAGCCAATGTTAATGAGTTTGGTAGGAGTATGCCCCAGATATGTAACAGATTGTTTATTGAGGGGAATTACCCTACCTGTTGGGGAAAGGGCATTATTCATCCCATTTATAAAGGGAAGGGAACTATTGGAAATCCGGATAATTATAGGGGGGTTACTCTTTTGCCAATTATGGAGAAAATGTATTGTAGAGTGTTATATAACGGGATAAAGGACTGGGAATCTAAATATGGCAAACTTTCAAAATTTCAAATGGGGTTCAGAGAAAGACACAGTACCATAGATGCCGCTTTTATATTAGACAATTTAAGGACGAAGCAACTATTAATACATAACAAAATCTTCATCGTGCTTTTGTGGACTTTAAGAAGGCATTTGACTCTATCAATCGAAATGCATTATGGTACAAACTAGGCAGGAAGGGGTTATCAAGTAAAATGGTTAGAGCATTGCAGGCAATGTATCAAAATGTCGAATTCTGTGTGAAGTAGGACAGAAACAGAGTATCCGAGAGCAGCCGAAGCTATAGGGGAGTGAGGCAGGGTTGTATTTTATCTCCCTTACTATTTAATCTCTTTTTGGATGATATTACTGCTACAATGATAGCAGAGAATATCCAAGCACCAGTAGTAGCGGATTTGCAGATCCCAACACTTTTATACGCAGACGATTTAGTATTGTGCTCTACGTCAGTAAATGGATTGGAACGAGGATTGGACAAACTTAAGAATTATTGCGATGAATGGCTACTTACAGTTAATGTGAATAAGACTAAGGCAATGACTTTCAAAAAGGGTTGTGTTTATAGCAGGGAGGAGACTTGGACATATGCAGGACAGATACTGGACAATGTTAAATCTTTTGTGTACTTAACCTCACATTCACAATGAACGGAAAATGGACAATACACATTGACAGTACGAAACACAAGGCAAGGGTGAAAGCGACGGAAGCTCTCCGGATACGCTACAGAATACCGAATATATCCATAACCTTAATGGAAACTGTATACGGAGCGACACGATGACATACGGAGGAGAAATATGGGGGTGGGAACAAACAGGGAATCTGGATCAAGTGATTACCCAATTTTTGAAAGGAATTCTGGGTGTAGGGAGGGGTACGGCAAACTGCGGAATAATGAGGGAATTAGGGACACATAGTGAAACGATAGAGTGCAAAATCAGAGCAGTTAAATATTGGATGAGAATCGTTCACGGAAACCAATCTCTAGTTAGGGCAGTCTGCTACCGTGAACAGTTGCGAATGGAAGGTAATTCGACGTGGGCATCAAAATTAAAGAAAGGGTTGGAAACCATTGGGATGGGAGGCATTTGGATGGCGGGGCAGGAAAACAGGCGAAGTATTTGGAAACAAATTCAGAACCGTCTCTGTGATATTGACAGACAGCAAATAATTGCCCAAATGCACAGAGAAGGTGTCATTAGAAGTACAGTCTGGGATGAAATCGGAGTGGGGTATGGAGCAATACATCAAAACAGGTACCAAACTCATTAGAGAGGGGCTCGCGTGGATTAGACTAGGAGCATGGAGGAGCACGAAAATTTCTGACGAGAATGGTACGAGAATCTGTCCCATTTGCGAGGAGGAAGAGTCGTGGACTCACATCTTGGCAAGATGTAGGGGTACGGAGGAATGGCGGGAAAAATATTTGCCGCGATTTTTTACCACTGCGAACGTAGGGCTAGAAGCATGTTGGACGCTACTGGCAGGCATGGACGGGCTGGGTAAATTTATACTTAAGGCAAGACAGCTGAGATCTGAGGAGGCTGCCAATAGAGAAGAGGAGGGGAAGGAATAAGATCAACTAAACAAAAGTGACTACATTGTTCAACATACATATATATTATGTCATACTTAGGTCACTGTTGTGCTATGGTTTTATATATGTTGTATATATTATGTGTATATATGTCTTTTAAGTGTAATTTTCTATTATAAGAGGGTGCATTTATGAAGGTGTACTCTGTGCTGTAAATTTAAATTGCTATATTTGAATATCTTTGTATTTTTATTTTCGGGTTCACTCTTAATTCTTTATTGTTGTTTAATATTGCTTTGGACTGTGTATTTCCTTTGTCTTTTTATTTTCGTGTTTACTCTTTTAATTCTTTGTTGTTGTTGTTTTAATATTGCTTGTAATGTGTATTACGAAAGCACGTACGGTCTGTGGACCCGTGCGATTGTTGAAATTCTATGTATGATATTGCTATGTCAATAAACACACTTATTCATTCATGTGGGGGTCCTCACCATGTTGTATCGGAATCTTTTATCCTCTGTAGCCACAACGTCATTGATGACCAAATATGCGCATGTAGTCCACTCCGTAGATATGTTGCGCAAATGGATAATCCGCCATATTTGACACCAGGGTCTGTTGGGCAGCCTATCCACCACATGAATTGGTGCAAGCAGCCGCTGTAGGAAAAGCTTGTAGAGCTCAGTTGATAGTCCTCTAGGTTGCTGAGGTAGGACATCGACATCAATGCCTTCTAAAACATGGAGTGCTCTTTTAAAACCCGCAGAAACAGCCCGAACTGGAGTTCCAAGAGAATTCTTGAAGGGTTCCCAAAATGATATTTCTTGTACCTCTCCATATCCCCTAGTGGCAAGTATAATAGATTTAACAAGAAGCGCTTTACTCTTAGGTTCCACTGCAATTAAATCTAAGCCGCCTACTTTACGTTTTCGCCATAATTGGGTTATAGCTACACGAAAGGGCTGTGCTCTCCATAGATAGTATCCAATAGGTCGCTCAATTTGGGAGACGTGTTTTTCAGGCATTGGTAGTATCTGTGCCATATACCATAATTTTGCCAAAACAAACTGATTGATGTGCCACACTTTCTGTAGAAGATTCAAGTTCCGACCAAGATGTGCAGTGGTATTCAGCCGAAGCAAATTTATTTTGTGATCCTAGTTGCGAGCAATCATCGATGTAAACGGCTTGAAGAAGATGATGCCGAGAATCTTGACACTATATTGTATCGGGATATCGAAAAATGTGTGATCAGACGACCACGATCCAAGAGGGAGCAGTTGCGACTTCGCGGTGTTCATTTTGGCATTAGAAGCTTCCTCATAAAGTGTGATGGCGGTATGTAGCAAGGGTAAGGCCTCACACCTATGGATGAGCAGCGTGACGTCATCAGCATAAGCTCTGGCACAAAATAATCCAGCTGGAGTGACAGTCCCAGTCAACTTAGCCTGAAGATAGCGAAGAAAGAGTTCTAAAGAAAGGGAGAAGAGAATCATTGATAGTGGACAACCCTGGCGTACAGAGTTAGTAAGCTTTATAGGCTTAATGAAGTATCCATTGACTTGCACTTTCGAAGACGTCTCACTGTAGACGGTTCTGATTGCAGATATTAGCAACGGTGGAAGTTTGAATTTCTGAACCACTTTAAACATATAAGCATGGCCAACTCTATCAAAGGCTTTATCAAAATCCAGACCAACGCAGCAGACTCCGACGGATTCCGTTCATAATGGAGAATTGTATCTCGGAGGACCAGAAGGTTGTCAATTATGGTCCTGCCCGGGATGCCACATGTTTATCCGGAGGTTACAATTGTAGGTAGAATAGTCCTTAATCTGGATGCAAGTACTTTCATTACAATTTTGTAGTCGGTGTTTAAAAGTGTTATGGGTCTATAGCCCCAGACACTCATTGGAGACCTTTTCTTTGGGATTAAGATGACGATGCCATCTGCAAATCCAGGGCAACAGTTCGATCCAACAAGGATCTCATTTACTAACTCTACAACTTCTGCTTTGATTATACTCCAAAAGATCTTGTAGAATGAATATGTCAGGCCATCTTCTCCTGGGCAGGAATGGAGGCTAGCGGAATTAATGGTTTGCAGAATCTTGGTGGCAGAATATCGCTGCTCCAAGGAACGCTGTTCCTCGACAGTTATACCGGTGTCAACATATTGGAAGAGCGCCTCCATGGCGTCATTGCGTAGGTCAGTGGTGTCAAACATGGTGCTATAAGATGTATGGATAGTCTGTAGGATTTGAGTTACAGAGGTGACCTTGGCGCCTACCGGTGTCAGAAGAGCATGGATGTAACGACCACTACCAGCACACTTCTCCTTAATGGTATGAAACAAACAAGCTTTCTCCTGTGCCACGTCGGAGTCATGAGTTCGCGAACGGGTCATAGTTCCCGCCAAAACATGTTGCTGTATTTCCACGAGTTTCCGCTTCACAGCTTGAAGGCGATAGGATACGTCCTGACCACTCTGTTGTCTAGAGAGAAGACCCATTAATGTTTCTTGGTAAAAGTCGAAGGTGTGACATCGTTCAATTGCCCTCTCACGACCTTTGGTCTTGAAGAAGGTCGCAATACCAGGCTTAAATATACGTCGCCATTTCTCCACCATCGACAGCGGGGAGCGTCGAGCTTTACCCTGAAGACTTTGCCACAACTTGGCAAAATCAGCAGCAATAATGTTGTCATGTAATAAAGCTTAGTTTAATTCCCAATAACCTTTGCCATATAGCGGAATGCGACTGTCAGCGATTAGTTAGCAGGATCAGAAATTGTCCTAAAACATTTTGAACATTTACAGTAACAACTTTAAACACAAGACGATCCGGCTGTAATAACAACATGTGTACAGACAATGATGAGAAGAGTGCGCCTGGAACAGCGCCACTAGCGTTGTTGTGGCGACAGAACGAAGTGGCAAACAATTTCGGGTAACGTCTCGTCACTTTAGGGCATACCCTCTTTATCATACAGTATGATGAGTGTATTAAGGAATGTTGTGTAATATTGGCAAATAAACACATATATCAAATATTGTAAGCAATAGAATGATTACAGAATGTTGAGTAAATAAGTGAAAACGATTTCCAATTATGCCATGAAGAATCTAAGACATAAGAGTACAAAATTACTGAGGCAAGTAAGAATATAATTTCATTTTCTTCATCGCCGAAGAAGGAAAAGATGAAACAAGCAGTGTGAACTAAAATAGAAGTTGAGGACTTATATAATTTTGAGAATGTTGGGAATAAATAGAAGGTGCGAAATAAGATCAAGAGGAGTTTGATTAAACAACGAATTAAATGAAAGTATAGTAAGAATGTCAACAAAAGAAGCCATTTAATGGTGGAATTGACGCAAGAGGGAGAAGATATTAAATGATGGTTGCAAATAATGATAAAACATTTTATAGGAGTTAGAAGTGAGAACATAAATAGAAGAAAACGAAGATGGAAGATGAAGTTTGGTGTAAAAGAGTCAATGGCGAAAGAGAATATCAGTAAATGAGATAGAAATGAAGGACACAAAAAACAAACAAAGAATTTGAACAAAGCGTAAGAAGAAGGGGTGAATGAGTAAATTAAATGACGAAAAGGGGAATAAAAAGGCAGATGATGGAAGAATTTTAGTGGCAGAAGAAGGATGAGATGTAAAGTTTAAGTTCTGGTATCGAAAATGAGAAATGTCACATGCTTAAAATGAGAATAATAGAGGAAAAAAGAAGAGATCTATGAAAAGCAAAGGATGAGCATGGAGTTATTCTTTTAGTGTCGCAAATTGTTCGAGAGGAGAAGAAAATGTTGAAAAGAAGTTAGGATAGGATAAATGGCTTCTCGGCCCAGAAGAGATTTTGTACCTATGGCCCTTGAGGGGTGCCCCTGCCAGGAAAGATGAGACGAGAAGAGACATGGGGTGACCGACGCAAGGAGCCACGACCGAGCAGATGTCTATCATTGATACTCTGCAGCGGCGGCTAGTCCAGTCGGCTCTCCTCCTGGAGGCCTAGACAGCCCAGGAGGGACCCGAGGTAAGAAGTCCCGAATGTGAGCAGAAAGCTCTACTTTCCCTGCTTTGCGACTCCCGCCGAAACATTTATACCTTATACTTGTCATTCCAAAATAACTCATCAAAATGTCACAGAGACAAATGAAGCGCTTCTAAGAGAAAATTTCCAACATGTACTTCTGTTCCTCGAGAATAGGAAGATGGCCGTGTGATAAAAGGGCTGCTTAGGCATAAAAGAGAAATTTAATGTTGAATGCTAATTTGGGTTAAAATTTTAAATTGCTTAGAATTTTATACGTTTGAATGTTTAAACGTGTATTTATTTGTTATGTCGTACTTTAATCGGTTTATTTTAGTGCAGTTTTAGTATAGACATCATTGTTGCGCTGAACAGACCTGTTTTATACTCTTTCTGAAAAACATTATCTTTCTAAAGCAATTAAAAGAAAAGTTACAGAATTAAAAACTCAGGGACTATCAGTATGTAAAAAATAAATCACTGTGCGAGAAATTAAATAATAAAATCAGCATAGAGCCGGTTTTGTTTGCGATGGTTTAAGTTTCTAAAATGGGTCAACTGTTAAGTATATGTAGATATTTATTATGCAAATCATCATAACTTCTGTGTACCATTATAGTTTGAGGAAACTTTCACATTATATTGAATTATACTCGATCATGTGATGTAATATTTAAGATTACTTTAATACATCATGATTATAAATTTATAAATTCTAAATTAACAAGTCAAAAATACACTATTTCTTAACGTGGGCTGGGAAGAGATCTCATTTTTACTTTCCCTATCACATATGTACAATGTACATAGTAGACAGAGAAGATATTGTATTCACCTAAAAGTTCGATATCGAGACTCACCGGAAATACGTGTTTTGAGACCCCTGAATGCAAAAAAAAATCAGTTTTAGAAACATGTCCGTGTGTGAACCGTACTGCTCAAAAACGAGTCGGTTAAATACAAAACTTGGCATTTAACTTTAATATCTTCCAAGGACGTGTGTGATATGAAGGTTTGCAAGAAAATGTCCCACCCCAAAATATCGTTTACTTGGAAATTGGTTCAATAATGTTGACTTTCTCAAAAATTGGTCTATGATTTTGATTAAAATGCCACGTGATTAAGATATTTTCATGATAAACGAAATGTGCATTTTGAATTTTCTGGGAATATTCTGTGAAGAACACTTCATTTTGCATGACGTTTGCAATACTCATAAACCACAAGAGGTGGTCAAAAACTTACTACACAAATAATGTAGAGCTGATTAGAACATCCAATTTACGCTATATATTTATATATTTTATAGGGTTAATCGTTTTCATTTTATTGGTTTCAATTTTAAATATTTAAGCTTTCCTCAAGTTGAAAGTCAATTACTTCTGTTTCGTCTCTTTTGTTTTACTCCCGTGTATGCAAAAGAAATCCAAATTAAATTATTTCACATAGCGATAGTTTTTAAAAGATTTGACTATCGCTTTAGCCTAGAGTACTCCTTATTTCCTTTCTACTTACAAGGAAGTAAAAGAATTCTGCTTACGTTCATCTCACTTAGCATGATGTAGATAAGAGTAATCTTTTGTAAGGTAAGTTTTGTGAAACAGCTAGAGAAAGTCATGTGATTGGACCACATCTGATTGTTCTTTACTATAATTGCAATGAGATGCTACAATACAGAAGTAAGTAGAGGAATATCCATCATTTATTATAATAGCGGTTTAATAGTGTGACAACGGCACGGCCTTCCGTCCGACCAGTCGCGGGCCGCTGCCTGACCTGCTCGTTTCGCTTAACAATAGGCCTTTGTCTTACTTCCCTACAGTCCAAATAAAACAATCTGGAAGGTTCATAATAGTAATTTGCGGGCACGTTTATTTCGCTCTGAATTACAGGAATGTATAAGGGGGAGAAGTAGCAAGAGGGAGTTTAGTGAGTGTGAAAAAGGTTAAAACAGCGAACAGTCAAACGTCACTTTAGTGTTAGAGTGAGCTTAGCAGTGTTCTCTATACACCGTTAAACAGCTCAAATATAACATGTACCAATTTACTATGATATATTTCATACACTTAAAATAATTCCTTAGTGCTGCTAAGATTTAAATAACATCAACATAATGTCATTGCTCTATATGTACTATGATTTTTATTATGTACTATTTTAAGAGCAATGCAAGTCTTCTATTACCTTAAACTGAGTTATCTAGAAAAGTTAAGACTTAAGACTAACTTAAAGACTTAAAGACACCATCAAGAAATGATACGGAAAAGGGAACGTTGTAGTTGTAAGTTAAGGTAACATTAGGCATTTTCGATTTATGAAGACTTAAAAACAAAACAAAAACAAAACAAAAAAGGAAGCAAGACCATCAATCAGGGAGGTCTCACCTGGTGGAAAGGTATCCTCCAAGAATCTAATAAGGAGAGGTAAACTTCAACTTATTTTTACTTTCTCTGCTTAGTATGTACAAAGTACATAGTAGATAGAGAAGGTAGGTATTGTATTCCTCCTGAAAATTCGATACCGAGGTTTCACCGGAAATATATATTTTGAGAACCCCCTCAACCCCAAACCAGTATTTTTATAAAAAGTTTCGAATGTGTGTGTGTGTGTGTGTGTGTGTGTGTGTCAGGAGAACATATCTCAAAAGCGAAAAGTCCATTAAATATCAAAATTGCTAAATCTCTCATAGATGTAACACGAAGATTTTCAAAAAATCGCTCCGACCAAAACTTATCCATTAGATGAAAAAGTTTTAGAATATTTTGATTTTCTCATAAATGGCTTCAACGATTTTGATTAAAATAGTATATGTTAAAGATATTAGCATAGCAAGTAAAATGTATGCCTTCCATTTTTTTTTTGAAATAGCATCTGTAGTCCACTTCATTCTGAATGAAGTGTAAACCGCTGAGATATATAAAAACTTACTACACAAAAAATGTAGACCTCATAGAACACTTGACGTATAACCTTTACATTTTTGTTGTGTAACTAATAGTTTTCAAGATATTCCCTGATATTGGCAATAGTTTTAAAATGCTTATACTTCTAAAACAGGAAGTCGTCCGTGCTTCTTTTGTTTTACTCCTGGTCATGCAAAGGAACAAACATCAATGACAATCACATAGCGATAGCTTTTAAAACAGTTGACTATCACTTTAGCTTGGTGTCATTCTACTAGCAAGAAAGCCGGTAGTAAGATAATCTTCATCTCGATTCACATGATGAAAATAAAATAGTAATCTTTCGTAAGAAAAGTCTGTTTCAACAACAGGTAGAGAAAATTATATGAGTGGAAATTCGGAGAAGTACATCGGCTAATTTGTATTGCTCTCTGCTTATTCACCTCATTCACTTTTGTAAAACTTGGCATTTGATTGGAGGAGAGAAAGAAAATGGAAATACGAGTAAGTATAATTAAAATAACATAAATAACCTAGTTCCTTAGACTGAAAATGCTGATTTATTACGTCGCATGTGATTTGAAGAAAGCAAAACAAATATCGAACCTATGTTCTGCTGGTGGCAGATAAAGAACCCTGCATATTCATGCCGCTGGCGACGCTAAGCCAATTACACATGCATGCTGTGGCACTTTTATCCATGAGGAGCAGAATCACAGCAATTACCGTAATGTCGAGTAATCAGAGTGCGGAGAACAATGGCGGGGCAGCAGAGATACCAACTTGCACACCGTCGGCTGGATGAGCGGATTATAATGGCTGCGAAACAATGGGGCCGGCTACTCCACCGCTGTTTGTATTAGTTTCTGACGCCATTAAAAGATAGCAGCACTAGAGCGGGAATTAGGCCTTTAATAAAGTGAACGTTCTCATTGTTGAGGCAATGCGGGGAATTAAGAAGCAAAGTGCTGAATGCGAAAATTTAAAACGCCTTTATGATGGGGCGGTGCCACACTGAATTATAAATGGGTGAAGAACATATGCTTCATTTAAATTAAGTTAGACTTTGTCTTATTACTTTCTCTACACCTACTATGTATATAGTGTTTACCGAAGGTATTAATTGCAAGCAAAAATTCGATACAGAGATATTATCGGCAATAAATGTTTTGGGACCCCCTGAATTCAAAAGGAAGTATTTCTAAAAAAAGTCACTGTGTGCGCGTGTGTGTTTCTGGACAGCACAGCTCAAAAACGAAAAGTCCGTTAAATTCCAAACTTGTTATTTAAGTTCTGTATATTCCAAAGATGCAACACGAAGTTTTTCAGACAATCCCCCCACCCCCAACTACCCTTTACATGGAAAAAATGTCAAATATTTTGATTTCACATAAATGACTTTAACGATTTTGATTGAAATATCGTATACTTTAAAATATTTACATGACAAATAAAATGCTTACCTTGAATTTTCTGGCAATAGCCTCTAAATACATCTTTATGTTGATTTATTTTTGTTGAGTTTTGCATTACTGGCAAACCGTAAGAGATAAACAAAAATGTAGAGATGTTTAAAACACACAACTTATGTTATATGTATTTTTTTTCCTTGAGCTGACCGTTTTTAAACTATCCCTTGTTATTGATTTCAGTTTTAAAATATTTATACTTTTCTCATACAGGAAATTGCCACGCAAAGAATCGGATTTGTATATCATAGCAACCACATTTTAAAGCATTTGACTAGATTTAAGCTAGTGTATCCCTAATTTCCCTTCTACCTATTAAAAACTGAGTAATAAAACCATTTCTGCTAATGTTTATCTCGTTTAGTATAAAGTAGATAGAAAAATAAGCTTATTAACAATAGTTTGTTACAGAAATGTACAGAAAGTCATGTGAATGGAGCATGTCAGATTTTTACTTTCTCTATACCAACTATGTACATAGTGTATAGAGAAGGTATTGCATTGTACCCAAAAATTCGATACCGAGATTTCAGCGGAAATACATGTTTTGAGACTCCCTGAATCCAAAAAAAAATTAGAAAAATGTCCGTGTGTGTCTGTCTGTGTATGTGTGTGTGTGTGTGTGTGTGTGTGTGTGTGTGTGTGTGTGTGTCTGTGGGCAGCATAGCTCAAAAACGAAAAGACCGTTAAAGCCCAGACTTGGTATTTAAGTTTGGTATCTTCCAAGGATGCGACACGAAGATTTTCAAGAAAATCTCCCCACCCTAAACTACCCTTTACATGGAAACATTTTTGAAATTTTGATTTTCTTAAAAATGGCTCTAACGATTTTCATTAAAATATGTATATTAAAGATGTTTACCTGACAATTAAAATGAATATCTTGAATTTTATAGGAATAGCTCCTAAAGACTACTTTATTCTGAATGAATTTCAAGGAATTTTGCATAACTGATAAACCGTAAGAAAGAGCTTAACACACAAAAAATGTAGATCACATTAAAACACACAATTTATGTTATATACACTTTTTTCGTGGAGTTAATTGTTTTTGACATATTCCTTGTTTTTAGTTTCACCTATGAAACCTTATTGGATCAACCCCGCATTCAAAAGGAGAATTTTTTTCACGATCTTCAATAATCTTTTTTGATAGGAAATTGGTTAATATTATTACGATAAAGGAAATTCTTAATACAATTAAGGATATAGTAGTTAAGATTTGGATTATTTTCTCATACAGAAATGTGTCAACTCCTGACCATAAAAACAAGGGAACTTCAATTACATAGCAACCAGCTTTTGATTATTAGTTTAGCATATAGTAATTCCCTAATTTCCCTTTTGCTAACAAGGGAGCAAGTAATAATACTATTTGTACTAAATTTTTTCTCGATTAGCATGAAGTAAATAGAAGCATAAGTTTTTTAACAATAATTTGTTGCAGAGAGGTAGAGAAAGTCATGTGAATGGAACATATCAGATTTTTTTACTTTCTCTACACGTACTGTGTACATAGTGTATAGAGAAGTATTGTATTGCACCCAAAAATTCGATACCAAGATTTCACGGAAGTACATGCTTTGGGTCCCCCTGAATCCAAAAAATACATTTTTGGAAAAAGTTCTGTGTGTGTGTGCGCACAAGCGCGCGCGCCCGCTTATGTATGTGTGTGTGTTTGAGTCTGTGTTTCTGTGGACAGCATAGCTCAAAAATTAAAAGACCGTTAAATACCAAAGTTGGTATTTAAGTTTTGTATCTTCCAAGGATGCGACACGAAGATTTCCAAGAAAATCACCCCACCCCCAAGTACCCTTTGCATGGAACTTTTTTCGAAAAATTTTACTTTCTCAAAAATGGCTCTAACGATTTTGATTAAAATATTGTTTATTAAAGATATTTACCTGACAAATAATGTGTATATCTTGAATTTTCTGGGAATAGCCTCTGAAGACTACTTTATTCTGGAGGAATTTTGCATAACTGCTAAACCGTAAGAAATGGACTAAAACTTACCGTACAAAAATGTAGAGCACATTAAAACACAGAATTTATGCTATACAAATTTTTTTCGAGGAGTTGATCGTTTTTTAGATATTCCTTGTTCAGCTTTGAAAAACTTGCACTTTTCTCATTCAGGAATTTGTCAACTCGTGCCCATACAAACAGAAGAACTTCAGTCACCTAATAACCAGCTTTTGACTTCACTTTAACCTATGATACCCCCATATTTCGCTTCTACTTACAAGGAAGCAAGTAATAAGACTATTTCTGCTAACTTTTTTCTGGATTAGCTTGAAGTAAATAGAAGAATAAGCTTTTTAACAATAATTTGTTACACAGAAGTAGAGAAAGTCATTGTAATGGAACACATCAGATTTTAATCAGGGGTTTCAAAATTTCCGTATCCAATTTTTGGGTGGAATACAATATTCTCTATCCACTATGTCATTGAATATACGTGCTGGAGAAAGTAATTATATACTCCTTCTTAATTTATTCGTGCAAGTCATGATATTTATTTTCTCAATTTGATAAGTTGCATAACCTTTAAAGCAGGATAATAAACAATAACCACTGACAACGTTTTCTCATTTGGTACATGTCTTGAATTTTTTTAAACAGGTTTTTAGGGTTTTCAATACTAAGAATCGCATTACGCCACTGTTCCGATAGACATGTTACTTCTATCACGTGTTGCCCGCGCTTTGCCCATACCAGGATTTTTCTATTATTTTGTTTAATCATTCCATTTGGCAATAACTCAAACATACTTAATGTAAATTTAATAAATTTCTGTGCTATTGTTTGAATATTTTTATGAACAAATTTATTTTAGCCTTCTACTTCATTTTATGTAACGTTTTCGTATACGTAATCTAAAACTTAACCTAAATAAAACAATTTCTTAACGAATACTAACGAATACCACATTTTTTTATAATACTAATGCTGGAGAAGAGATACTTTTCTTATTTTGATCGGAAAGTTTTAATTCAGGTATTTTTTTTAAAATCTTTATAGACAAACTATACTGACTGGCAATTACAGCACAAATTCAAGTACATATATAGATAATGCATTACAACTTCAACACATTACCCACCAAGCTCTCATGTACACATTTTTGAGCAATTTGAACAAACCTTTCGGACGCTTAACGCTTTAATTACTCAATCATATCTATCCTTATTTTAAACCCCTGAGAATATATATATATATATATATATAAAAGCTAGTTGCGCATACGTCTATGTAATTCTGCGTTGTCACATACGCCAAAGTAAAAATAATATGAAATTTTGTGACGAATCATGAGGGATGTCCCACTTTTTTTTTTTTTTTCGTCGGGGAGTAATTGCCATTAAAATTTAATGTTGTCACCGTTAATGTGAGATCCATCAATAAAAAGCAAAAGAAAAACAAAACAAAACAAAGAACAACAAAACAAAACAAAGAACAACAACAAAATACATATGTATAAGTACCTTTCTAGTTCTGTGCTTATTCGTTCTTTTTAAGCAGTGGAAACGCTAATTTACTTTCCTTTTGACTACAAGGAAGCAAGCACCTTTTGTTGCTCTGAGTCTCCAAGTTGACCCGGCTGTATGGGGTCATCTGCTTCTCTTGTGTACTGGTGCACGTTTGCCTTGCCAAGTGTTGCTTCAACTTCTTCATGCCACGTCTTGGTTTCTGTTGGAGCTTTCTTTTGTACCAACGGGTCACGTGTAATTTCAGTATTGTCAACACTTTTACTCCTGCGTGTCGTTTGTTTCTGTTCAAGTTGGTTTTTACGCGTAGTGTATGCCTTTTTCCTGCGTGTTGAGGCCTTCTTCCGCGGCGGTTTGTTTGCATTCGTGCTCTCTCCATCACTGCTACTGTGTTTTGTCTTCTCACATGAAGCTTCTTCTTCTTCCTGTTTCGGTATCTATGTCCATTGGGAGGATGATCCCTCCTTTGTGTGTGGTTTGTTTAGTTTTCATAGATGCAATTGTTGCAGTACATTCCATTTCTGTATCAGAAGCATCTAATTTAACATCCTCCTTTGCATTACTAGCACAAACTTTTTCACCTATTTCTGGAGACTGAATTTTTTTGTGTTGTTCAATTGTTTCCATCCGCACGGTACTAGTTTCCGTAATGATATACTCTGGTGAACCTTCATTTTGCTCTGTGCTGTCGACAACAGCAGAAAACAGATCACTGAACTTCCTTAGAGTAGGCGCAGGTATCATTCGCTGCGGACAAATATGTCTCATATGTGTAGAACTTCCACATTTAAAACAGGTTTGTTCCTGACTAAATAACTAACAAATGCCCAATAATTGGATGGAATGGGTTTCCTAATTGCCATTTGAGCTAGGCGTATACCTGTTTCTACCGTAGCAAATTTCCAGTTATACATTTTGACAAGATGTACATTTCCATAATTTTGTAGAACATTTCTAATTCGTTCATCGGATATTTCAGGAGGAATATTATAAAGCCTGACAGTCGTAAATCCTGATCTGCTGGGGTTATGACCACATCTACCTCATCCCCATGCATTAAGGTTACTGTTGCGTTACCTGCATGACGGCGCAAATGAGCTTCATAGCTTACACTGGTTTGAAACTTTAAATATACTGCTGCATTTTCTTTTCCTACAAGCTGCAATGGTATCTTTAATTCTTCATCCACCCAATGGTGTATATCCAGCGCGGTAGGTCTCTGTTGTGTTGGATTAAACGTTGCTTTCAGTGTATTTACACGAACTATTTTAGTTTCCATTGTAATATAAGAATTACTAAACTATTAACAGCACTAGGGCTGCACTCTCACTGTTTATAACTCTTTAATCAAGGTAAATACTCAGAACGCACTGAGACCTAACTTTTAAACACAGGCGTGGCCTACTCTGTATTTCACAGAAACCGTGTGTAGTATGGGAGTTGGATAGGTAGAGTCAGACTGAAAAATTCAATGCCATAGCCAGGATTTTAACCAAATATTGATACATTAATTATTCTGTTTTGTGTGTGCGTTATTTAGCGAAACGTTAAAGTTACCTTTTCATTTACAGAAATTGTAAATAATTGAGCTAGCTTAGTTGTCCAAAAAAAGTTGATGTGATCCATTCACATGACTTTCTCTACATCTCGCTATCAAATTATCGTTTAAAGCCTTATTCTTCTATCTACCTCAAGCTAATCTAAGTAAACATTAGCAGAAATGGTCTTATTACTGACTTCCTTGTAAGCAGAAGGAAAATAAGGGAATGAGTTGACAAATTCCCATATGAAGAGTATTTTAAAACGAAACCAATGGCAATCTGGGATATGGTCAATTCCAAAAAAAAAAAAAAAAAAAAATATGATATTAAGCGTGTGTTTTAAGTAGAGCTACATTTATGTGATTTTATCTTTGTCTATTTCTTTAGGTCCACTAGTTTTTCAAAATTCAGTATAAATCCTCGCGATTAAACAGACCTTCAGAGGCTATTTCCAGAAAATTCGCAATATACCTTTTTGCCATGAAAATATATTTAATACACGGTATATTAATCAAACCCGTTAATGGAACTTTTTGGAAAAATATACATTTATTGAAATTTTTCCCAGGTAAAGGGTAGCTGAGCGTGGGGAACTTTATTAAAAAATCTCCGTGTCGCATCCTTGGAAGATGTTAAACTTAAATGCCAAATTTGGTATTTTAACAACTTTCATTTTTTGAGTTTCGAGTTCACAGACACATGACCACACACGCATGGACCATTCCTTAAATATGTGGACCGTTAAACATGTACTTGAGGTGAAATCTCGGAATCGAATTTTTGGGTGGAATGCAGTACCTCCTCTACAGGTATGCTATATAACAGAAAGTTAAAACCTACTGCCAATAGCATCAGATTAACATTTGTGTTTATTACAGAAAGTTATACGAAATGAAAGAAGTAAGATAAACATCTCTCTGAGGAGCGTAATTTGAAATTGGAAATAAAACATTATGAAAATAAATTATAGAGGCGCCCATCATAAAATTCCTAACCATTTTATTTTATATATTATTAAATTGATTTTCCCTAAAGAGTAATGTGATACAATTGTTATCATTAAGATATTGCATGGTTATTACACATGTCTCCAAGCATCTGCTCAGCAGCAATAAATTAATTGGATCATTTAATAATGATAACATAAAAATATTATGCATTAAAAATAACCAGAACATATTTAGCTGAAAAATAGACATTTAGAATAAGAGGAAATCAAATAGGGATTTACAACACAGTAAGCAGATATTGCCATTGTGTCGAGAAGCTAGTACATGCATGGAATTTTATCAGAAGATTCTGCGATAGCAAATCTTTTTCTTGTGTTCTAACATCATTCTTTTTCGATTCTCCATGGAGTTGGCAATATTATTTCCTGCGACATAGTTTTAGTTTCTCTTTCTCCTTCGCCCTTCTTATAGCTTTTCTTCCAATCGCTCTATAGTTCAATAAAATAAAAGGAAAATATGGTTTCCGCTATTCTATTTATATGCTCGAACCATTTATTGTGATGTTGTTTATTATGAAGATATTTAATTTCTCTGAAACATGTTAAATTCGAAAGCGTTTAGATCGTGTGCAGCCTTTGGTTTTCTTAAGATTGTAATTAGGAACTTGATATCTTAATCTGAATCACTTTTATTTACTCATGTTTCTGAATCCCAATGAGAAGTGCGATGTTATAAAATGTATTTGAATTTCTTTCTTTGTTTTATTCTTTAGAGTAAGATATTAACTGGGAGCCCGTATTTACGAATCCCCATAAACGATGTCAGTAAATAAGCACGATAAGAAATAAGTATACATATAGATCTATAAATTATAACTAAAATCAATACTAATATTATAGAACGGACAAATGTTGAAATGTAACGAACATGCCTTTGAAATGTAAAATCAAGGAAAACCCAAGCTAACGAGGTAAGCTAAAAGTAACGGCAAATATTCATTTTTGGCAAACTTTGCTAGATAACGCGCTTAAAGGCATTCCTGAGCTGATGGCAATCACTCCAGAAGTGAGGAGCAGATGCAGTTAGAAAACAGGGGTTTTGCCTTGAGGTCATGGGAGTGTCAAGCAATGTCCGCGCCAATATTGAACACACATAGTATTTTTAGCAAATGAGAACCTTGTACTGTAACAAGAAAATCGAGAAATTTGGGAAAAGATGTTGAGAGTGGGGGGGGATGACTTCCAAGATGTCAGATGCTGTTCTCCGACAGGGAAGACACTTCAGCTCTGACAGCAAGTAGAGAAAGTTCGTGTCGGGTGTAGGTCCCTTTGAGACTAAAAATGAACGAACACTTCAGCTCTGACTGTTGATAGGTGAAGTCCATGCCGGGTTTAGGTCCCTATGGGACTTTAAAAAGAACACAAGCTTCCGCTTGTGCATGTAGGGAAAGTATGGCGGTGAAGGCCCTCGTGTGACTTCAAAAGAGGCCTAACCCCATATAATTGAAACCACGGCGATACGGAACGGTGAACGGAGTTTCATTATGAAACAACGTCCGATAAGAAACTGATAAGTGTGTCTCTGTTCGGGTCGGGCTGTAGGTCGCAACTACTTGAATAAAATCAGTGTTTGGTGAAAAAGTAAACGGTGAGTTTTACTCAGTACCCAGGAAAGGCGTCGATGAGGATACACAACCCCTGAGTAAGCAACAAACAAGACGTCCATGCTCTCGCCGATCTACAGTGGGAGTAGAAATTAACATTAAGGTACGTGATTATCGGATTCCGTTTAAATTCCTATCACCCCTCGGAGATTTCACTCCCGATCCCGACCAAACAGGCACAACTGAGACAACTTTGGCATTTTTCTAGCTTTATTACCATTCTCTTCAGATTTATTATACATGCAAATGTTAATATCACAACCTGATCTGGTATACTAACACGACGGAGTCAAAGACTTTTCTGAAACGCCACATAAAATAAGAAATCAAACTTTTGAGGAACCGCGGGCAAAAGCGAAAAAATATTGTGGATACAAGTTAAAACCATTGGAGACCAATGGAGCAAGCAACGAACAAGAAATTCTTTAAAAGCGTCTCTTGAAATAGTGGACATTTACTTTTGTGAGTAAGTGAGATTTGAGGCACAAAATATTGTATCTTTGCTGGATTGTGTTAAATATAGTAGCTTCAGGAAATTCTTCCCAGTCTACATCTTCAGTCAACTGAAAGAATCTGTCGTTTGAAAAATGATTGATTGTTGTGTATACCCAAGAAGAAAAAGCACAAAAACCTGTAAATTGCATTTACTCAGATATCACGTGACCCGTCAACTCTGTATTTGACGTGTGCACATATCCCTTCGTTCGTTAAAAAGGTTGTGGAACTCAACAGGGCTACTTAAACTTAAGACTGGCCAGAGGAGAACTGGCCTGAGTGACATTCACTTTACTCATTTTGCTTATACGGTGAACGCATCACATTCATTGCAAGGGAAACGAATGTCACTCTTACCAGTTCTCCACTGGCAGGTTTCAGCTTCGAACAGCGTTGTTGCATCAGTGTAAACGCACGACCACCTGGTACAAATTGAATAAACTCCACGTTATGTTTACTAAAGTTTATAAACCAGCAGGGCTAATTTTTACATTTACATCAACAATTACAACACTTGAGAGAAGTTTTACAGTCGTGAGACGAATCAAAACTTATCTGTGAGCTACGTAAGATCAGATAGGAAAGTTGACGATGGAACACTTGGTGGAATGAGTGGCGGGAGAAACCGGATGACGGAGATAACCCGACCAAATGTCGCTGCTCCTCCACAAATCCCATATGTGAGTGCTTCGGATTAAACCCGGGCCGCCTACCTAAAGGCGATCGGTCTAACCACTCGGTCATGGCGCCACGTGCAAATATATATTCATTTAATCCAGGCAAAGCATTTAGGAGGCGTGCTGGAAGCACTTGTGTACTCCATTTTTCGGTATAGTGTTCAGCTCGTTCAGCTTTTGTGTGGTGACAAAACGAAAACCTTTCAGCTTCAGGAATAGAAAAGTCACAGAGATGTGAGCGGAAGTGGTTTTACCACAATTCTGATGGTTTTCTTCGGATTGCTTCAAGCAAATGACGCATAACTTCCAGGCACAAACGTACAACCATAACACAGAACTATTTTTCTGCTTCTTCTAATTTGTTGGCAGTAAACCACCTGCTACGGCATCGTCTTTGAAGTGTTCTTGGTTCACTTTGAAACGTTTATATCACTCGTAAACTCCTGTCTTAGGCATAGTAGATTCGCCATAAGCCGCAGTTAGCATTTCGATTACGGTGCTACATTTTATTCCATTTCAAACGAAATTTAATATTTAATGTAAATTCGCCGAGCACTCGAAAATAGTATAACGTCTTTTTATTGTCAACAATAAACACAACTATTCAAAACATCTGAACATGCAAGCATGAGGAACATATGTACCCACAAGGTAAAAAGGGTTTGAAAATCGGACACACCAGGTGGCCCACGACAGCCGCCCTTCGCTGAAGTTTAGTTACTCCCGGAAAGATTTGCCAAAGCATGACAGGAAAGGGCACGCGATAACAACCTTGCTAAACGTAGGACCAGATCTTGAAAAGCAACACTTAACTGCTATAACTGGTCCCATAGTTCGTTGCTAGAGCACTTGCTCACTGAGGTGGGGTGCCTGGCTCGATTCTGGGCTCGAGAATAGTCCCTGAATGATTGTCCCTGTGCAAACCAATATGCACATGGTTCAAAGCATAATAATGGTGTACTTCAAGGCACATCTGATAGCTAATTTATCAACAGCACATAATGCAGCAATTTGTGCTTCATACTTAGCAGTATTAAATAAATATTGTTAAAACCTTGATTGCAATAAAAACAATGAACATCATAAATATAATTAATCTATGTTCCTTTAAAAGCATGTTATAGACTGACATATTTTTATTATTGCATTATTCACAACACGAATATTGAAATGCATGTTCACCCTGTTGGATACGTTGATGTAAGCGCCTCTCAGTATTAACACTGACATCTCTTAACATTTTAGCAGGTACTGAACATATTAACATTTTAATTAATACTTTAACACATATTAATTTTCCGGTCCGTTTTGTAACTCTGGCTTTGATATATCCCTATGAGAAAAGACCAAAGGAAGTTAAATCAGGCGATCTCGCTCACCATCGAATGCAATCACCATTCGAGGTACACATTGTTGAGATATTCTCTAACCCCTCTACAATAATGGGTTGGTGCACTATCGTGCTGAAGGCGGTACCTCGCAGCTAACTGAAGGGGGATGTTCTCTAGAAGAAGCTCCGGATTCAGCTCATTCTGTAAGAATTGCAAATACAGCTGAACAGTTAGTCTGGAAGCCAAAGGAACTGGCCCATGAAGTGTCTCCCTGAATGTGGCACCATACGTTAACAGCCCAGTGCGCTTGCATGTGATGTGGTTGTAACCAGTGAGGATTTTCAGGAGCCCAGTAATGTAGATTAAGTCTATTTACACTGGCAAAATAGCATTCATCTCCCCATTAAAACTTCCCAATGAAACCTGATTTGCATCCACTTTATTTAACAGATTTTTGGAAATTGTTTCCATATTAGCTGTTGGTGTAGGTGCAGCTAAAAGGAATGCAATTACCGTTCCTTCAGAATCCTCCGTATCGAAAACCTTGATACCCCCCCAGGTGTGCTGCGGCTCTTCTTTCTCTTAATTATGATGAGAAATAGGTATTAATGGTTGAGAACTAATGGCTGCCATAATATAATAATAGTATTATAATAATATAATATAACAATAAAATATTATAAGCATAACCATTGTCATTATTATAGGTACAAATAATAATGCAAAATAAAATTAAATAATAAGATTACATTAATGTTTATACTACATTGTACGTACGTATAACATTTCGGGAAACTTTAGGTGCGTCACAGATATTTCTTTATATCTTTTTAAAATGACTGAGAATATATAGTTGAAATGGTAAAATAATTCACCAAAACCAGAACATAAAAAACAAGAAGCACTAGAATGCAGAAACAGCCGCAGGCTTGGGCTGTGGAAGGGGACATCACAACTATGTACGACTAAATTTCAGTGCAAATATATAATTATACAGGGTTACTACAAAAGAAATAGACAACTTCAACTGCCTGTAAAACAAAAACCATTAGAGATAGCAACCTAATTATTTTGGAGGTATGTTGAGAAACTATCAAAGTTTTGTTTATTACTATTGGTAGTAGTGCTTTGTTTGTTGTTGCAGAAGCTGAAATGGCGGAAAATCCTGTGGAAAAGGCATATTGCGTGTTGGAATTTGCTAGAACGCAATCAGCAACTGCTGTCCAACGACATTCTAGAACGCGTTACCACAAAACGCCACCGACTCGACAGTCAATCTACGACTGGTACAGAAAATTCGAGACAACGGGATGTTTGTGCAAAGGGAAGAGCTCGGGAAGACCAAGAGTTTCGGAAGAAAACGTTGAACGTGTTCGTTCTGCCTACATAAGAAGCCCACAGAAATCGACATCTAGGGCAAGCATGCAATTACAAATTCCACAGCAAACTGTATGGAAAATCTTGCGGAAGCGACTGCACATGATGCCTTACAGATTACAGATGTTGCAGTTTCTGAGTGAAGAAGATAAGGTCATACGGCGTGACTTTTGCATCGACATGTTGCGACATGATGAAGACGATGCTGGTTTTTGTGATCGCATCATTTCATTTTTGTGGTAATGTGTTCTAAAATGTCGTTGGACAACATTTGCTGATTGCGTTCTAGCAAATTCCAACACGCAATATGCCTTTTCCACAGGATTTTCCACCATTTCAGCTTCTGCAACAACAAACAAAGCACTACTACCAATAGTAACAAACGAAACTTTGACAGTTTCTCAACATACATCCAAAATAATTAGGTTGCTATCTCTAATAGTTTTTGTTTTACAGGCAGTTGAAGTTGTCTATTTCTTTTGTAGTAACCCTGTACAATGAATAAATATGAGTGAAAATAATGTACACGTACTTTCCCCTAGAAATATGCATTTACTTATATACTTAATTAGAGTTATGAATTTATTGTCAGTGCAACAGAATATTAGTGGACTAAAACCACAGTTGCAGCAACTACATCACTTAATACACTTCAAGGAAAACTGTATACTTCAAATTTGACAAAACAAAAATTAACATTTATTTTCATTCAAGTGGAGGGATGGTAGTTTATGTTAGTAATAGCTCAACACAAAAATCTGTATCACATAACTCAATGCAGCTAAGATAAAGACTATCAAAGAAATTTGTAAGCATAACATTATCTTCCAAACGCTACTAACTTATATTTGAATATTCTTTAAGACTTAAACCTACATTCCTAGCACTTCTCTTAATGGACACCTTATATGGCCACAACAGTAACAGTGAATTCATTTATGCTGAACAAAGAAAGAAAATAACACAACAAATGTTGACATAAGTTGTGTATCATTAGAATCGCACACTCATGTAGCTATGCACTCACGTGATATAATACATTTGTTTAATTGGTCAGTATTTTATGGAACTGATCATTCTCAAATTTTCATAAATATTGAGTCCATCTCTATTAATAAAACTCATAAATCACCAAAAGTGATTATAAGCAAATGATTTAGAGTGGACATTATTGACTTATTAAAATATTTATCACCTATTAATGAGTTTAATAGCTGAGATGTAAATGATTCAACAGAATAATTCGCCTTGTTTTGGCCTCAAGAGGCTAAAATTCACATTTCCGAAACTTCAAATACTACAAGAAAACTGCAGGAAAAGGTTCTGCAATATGGTGCAGTGATTTATGTAAAATAGCCACAAGAAAATAGAATATAGCCTTTTTAAATATAAGCATATGTTACAATACAAAATAAATGTAATTATTTAAAAAGCCGTTCAAAAATACGGAGTATAATAATTAAAGGAAATGAAAATCAATGCTGAATAACTTCTGTAATCACAAAATAACACAACGAAAAATCCATCACTAAATTTAAAAATTAGAGTATAACATGCCTTTGTCTTTGACCTATGCTTCCCACATACACACGCGGGTATTTGTCTAAAAATGGTTTTTAATTTAGGGGGTCTCAAAACATGTATTTCCAGAGAAATCTCGGTATCGAATTTTGGATGGAATACAATACGTTCTCTATTTACTACATACATGCCAGAGAAAGTAAAATGGAGTCAAACGTGTTCAAAACACATAATAACTAATACAAAGTTAATCAAAATTACAACGAATGCGACACACAAAAATCACAAATTTATAAATATTGTTAGTTGTGGAATAATTCGCCTGGTTTAATAGCACACAATACAATATATATATATATATATATATATATATATCGTGTTTGTTCTGCGGACTTTGTTATCGCCTAATTAGCGTGTGTGAGTGTGACACTCTTTATATACTTTCTTGGAAGTGTCAATTGACTGATTACCGACAGTAGGTTTATATGAGTCCACCATATTCGATGCAGGGCCTGTTCAGCATTCACGTAGGTACCTGTTTTGTAGGAGTAAATTCTCTCTCTGCCTCTGCTCTCTCGGTGACGAATTTAGAAGAGAAACAGGATCCTTCTTCACTCTGATGTTTATTCTGCGATGAAACATCAAGTATTCAAGATGAAGTCATCTTGACAAAGAATAAGTATACTTTTTCTTAACACTGGTAAACTCGGAGAAACACGATGAATACATGTAGATAATTAATTACTGATTACAATGTATTGCACTCATTACATTTTAACACCGACTTAAAATTGTACTTGTCGCGCACATACATTTTCTGGCACATTTCGTTACGCTGAGTAGCTTGGATCACTCCACTGAACGACAGGAAAGTCTCTACAAGTTCCAGAATTGTGAGATGCTGATTGGCTCTCATTTACCGCCAAAAGTTATGCTCAGCATCACCATATCACGTGGTTTTATGGCATTGAGGCCATGTGACGTCCGAGTATAAAGAAAAATACCTTGCTTGGGTATTTTCCGAGTGGGTACTTGTATCTCTAATGTACGCGTAGAAATGATTCGAATTATACAACAGAGGGTGCCTTTTGTTATATCTCACTGCGGCTTTGCCTTGAAACAAGTTAACATAGCTAATAATTAGTTTATGATATAAATACAAGAAAATAAAGTAAATCATTTAAATAAACATGTAATTAAGATGGTAAAAGTATTGGAGATTCTCTATAGATCTTTGATATCTAGACAATTATCATTATGAAGTAGTGACATCAAGAATTACGTCTCAATATATAATATATCACTATCATATATATTCAGTATCTGTGCTTAGTGTACTCAAGGAAATTAAATGTACGTCTGGAAATACTTATCGTAACACAGTCTTTTCGCTGACTCCATCCATGCCTTCCACCTGTTTGCTATGTTATTAAAAGCATGTTGCACAACCCACGTTAATGAATGCAAGGGGATTAACATGAAAACAACTTGCGACAACTGAGGTTCTGAGTTGCGAGTTTGTGATCCCTATTGGTCAATAAGCTACTCCTCTCACCGGGTAATGCAAAATTATATTAATCTTTTCTCCGCTTTACATTATGAAGTTCTAATACCAAGATAACTCGCTCACATAGTGGACTAAATTAACATACTCTTATACAAGTCAACCTGTTCACGAGAAATGGAGGGGTATATTGCCCAGTAGCTCTTGTCTTTTCCTACTCGTGTAGTATGTTTTACCGGAATGGCACCAAAGTCCCGAATCTCGTCAAACATTGACATCTTCAGTCAAATTACAGCGCTAGACATAGTTTTCACGTCTCTGAGTTATAAAATGTCTCAAATGCACAGCATCATTGTAAACCTCTCAGTTTGTATCGTACAGTCGCTACTTGAGTAATATCCTTTCATATCTTATTCACTGCGGGTACCGAGGAGTGACAAATTACACTAGACAAACACAAACATAACACAGAAACACAAACAAACAAAAACGTACAAGTGCCCATATTAAGAAAATAGAACAGAGAGAAGAAATAGAAAACAAAATCTAATGTGTTCCATTCACATGACTTTCTCTACGTCTCTGTAACAAATTACTGTTAAGAAGCCTCTCTTCTATCTAATCATGCTAATCGAGATCAACATTAGCAGAAATTGTCCTTATACTTAGTCCCTTATACGTAGAAAACCAAAAACCTAATATGTTCCATTCACATGATGTCCTCAGCTGTTCGGCAAACAAACATGTTATCCAAAAGGTTAATTTGTTATCTATGTAGATCTCTTTACATGGAACATTTTTCGAAATTTTTAGTTTTTTCAAAAATGGCTCTAACGATTCTGATCAAAATATCTTATGTATAAGATAGATATTTTTAAGACAAACGAAATGTATATCTTTAACTTTCTGGGATTCGCTTCTGAAGACCGCTTTAGTTTGGATGACTTTTATATAACGGGAAAACCGTAAGAGATGTACAAATGTGTGCTTTAATGAGATCTACATTTTTTGTAGTCATTTTTTGTTCATCTCTTACTGTATTTACAGTGAAACTGTTATACCAAACTTTTAGATGCAATACAGTGCTTCTTCTGCCTGTGTAAGAGAAAAAATAAAGGGCATTCTGATGTATTCTACATTTTTTCGCTCTTCTTTTATTTTATTTGTTGCAGTGTTTTACCAACTAGCGGTAGAAATTACATCCTTAGAATGAAATAGATTTAAATCAGAACCTGAATGACACAGATAGGCGATCCTCCAAACAATACAGTTCATCAGTCAGAAAGTTGCCTCAAAAGAACCGCTGCCTATCGCATCTCCTCACATTTCTCGCGATGCTGGGTGGTCTTACAGTTAAAATCTACACTTAAGATTGCATATTCTACCTTAATATTTAGGTTAAGTAACCCACTCCTGATTTTCAGTAAAAAAAAAAAGAAATACATAATACCTTACTTAAAATCATAACTTCATAGGCAGCCCGCGTTCGATCCCAAGATCGCATGTGAGATTTGTAGTGGACAAAGCGGCGCACGGGCGCGTTTTCGCGGGTTTTCTGATTTCCCTCACCATCGCATTCCCCAGTGCTCCATCTTCACTCCATATAGCATTAGTGTCATCGCCTGCGGTGCCTGAGTTGTAAACTGGCGTTAAACACTGTCAAAAATAAAACATTTAATGAATACTTAAAAGCTTTATATGCTAGGACATTCGGAAGAAGCGTCTTCATTGACGAAGCACAGGCTTGTTGATTTATGACGTAATTCTAAAGAAGTAAACTTAGACAATGGCCCTTTATATTACTATTGAGGTGTAGAATAAGTAATACTAAACTAGATGCCAATATAAATTTAGTAGAATTAGAGAAAGGGGTAGTAGGGTGCAAGATGGAGAACACTGATAATGGAATACGTCAGTCACGTAATGAATTTTGGAGTTTTTCATTTCACGCAATAAGGTTCCATTAGGCAACGATGATGTCACAATGTATCCATTTCATGCCATTCCCAGGAGTCGAGAATAAACAAAATCCCAGAAGCAGGAAATTAATTTACGTAAAGTAATTGCATCGCTCAGTATGTGATTGAATGGCTGATATCTGTTATGTATCCATTCTGCTTTGTTTATAAAAAGCGAGAGAAAAAACGAGCTTTTGTGTTTTCGGGCTTATTTTAGAGTTACGGGGAAACAAATTGTATAGAATTGGTTACACTAATCAGTGTTTTATGGTCGGCGGTTTGTTCCACAAACTGTCTCATTCTCGTTTATTTTTGGAATTCATTGGCTATTGGAAAGATTGAACTGGATAGATATTCTGTTGTGTATATCGGCTGCACGTGTCGGCCCCGTTTCCTTTTGTAGCGCTCATCTACATGCAGTATTACCAGTTAATAAAATAAAGCTTTAGCTTCAAGGAATACTAGGGCTGAAAATTGTACCTTTTTATTTTAGAGTTTACTTCAAACTGACACGCCTAATACGAACAAACAGGAAATCTGCAAAAATTGAAACTCTAGTTGAAATAGTTTCTCAAATAGTGCAATATTTAATAGAACATTTTCAAAAATTGCGCCATGCATTCACATTTGCCAGGTAAGTATAATACTGACATTTTCTGATGCTCTACAACAGAAATAACTGCATTTGATGTTGAAGCACATTGGGCGCGAAACAAAAACAGCCCTGGCTAGTTCTTTCCTTTTCTGGGATTATTTTCTGAGTCGTTATTCATTTTATACGTCTCATGAAGTTTTAGAGCATTAATGGTTACTTTCTCTTCACATACTATATACACAGTATATAGAGAAATACGATACCGAGGTTTCACCGAAAATACATGTTTTGGGACCCCCTGAAACCAAATAAAAATTTTTAGAAAATAGTCCATGTGTGTGAGTGTGTGCTTTGGGCAGCCCAGCTCAAAAACGAAAAGTCCGTTAAATGCCAGAGTTGGTATTTAGGTTCAGTATCTTTCGAACATGTGATACCCAGATTTTCAAGAACATTTCCTCACACCAACTACCCTTTACATAGACAAATTTTCGATTTTTTGTTTTGTTTTTTATTTTCTCAAAGATTGCACTAACAATTTTCATTAAAATATTCCATATTAAAGACATGTACTTATCTGGACGACAAATAAAATCTTTATCTAGAAATTTCTAGGAATAGCGTCTGGGATGACCTCTTTATTCTGGATGAATGTTGCATAACTGAAAAACGGTAAGAGGAAGACAAAAGACTTACTGCACACACATGTAAACCACATAATTTCTCTCATAAAGCTTTTTTTTTTTTTTTTTTTCATTTTTTGGTAGACCTGACCGTTTCTGAGATATTCCTTGTTATTGTTTCTGGTTTAAAATATATTATTCTCATACGGTAATTAGTCAATTTCTGCCATACTACCAAGCAAATTCAATTACATAGCAACCAGATTTTAAAACTTTGACTATCAGTACATCCCTATTTCAATTTTCTTGCAAGGAAGCAACAATAAGTCCATTTCTGCTAATTTTGTCTCAATTAGGATGAAATAGATATAACAATATGCTTTTTAACAATCAGTTGTTACAGAGATGTAGAGAAAGCCATGTGAATGAAACAAACAGATTTTTAATTTAATGAAGCTTTTGGTGTTAGAATGTTCTTGTGTTTCCAGAGTAAATTAATCTTTGTGGAGCAAATGAAAGAAGAAAACAAAATAAGTACCTGCATAAATATGTAGGCAGCACACTTGAAGTTCGCAATCGAATTTTTAGGTGGAATGCAATACCTTTTCTATACATGTACATACTACGCGTATAAAAAGCAAAAATGCTGTTTTCAGACTCTGGGGACCTCAAAACATATATCAGTGAAATCACGACATAGAACTTTTGGGTGGTGCACAAGACCTTCTCTATCCATTATGTGCATTGTACATATGTGATAGAGAAAGTAAAAATGTGTAATTTTGTAATTTTCACTCAAAAACTCACTTTTAAAAGATTTACGTTCAACATTTCAATAAATATTTTCAGACAAAAGTCCATTTATTGGAGTTTGAGGAACAGTAAATTGTGTGTAACTTCAGTAACTGCATTATACTGATAGCATATTAATAAAAATCAGATGTGTTCCATTCACACTACTTTCTCTACTTCTATGTAACAGATTATTGCTAATAAGCTTATTCTTCTATTTATTTCAAGTTAATTGAGAAAAAATTAGCAGAAATAGTCTTATTACTTGCTTCCTTGTAAGTAGAAGCGAAATTAGGGAGTATCATAGGTTAAAGTGAAGTCAAAAGCTGGTTACTAGGTGACTGAATTTCCTTTGTTTGTATGGACACGAATTGACTAATTCCTGTATGAGAAAAGTATACGTTTTTTAAAGCTGAAATCAAACACAAGGAATATCTAAAAAACGATCAACTCCTCGAAAGAAATCATACAACATAAATTGTGTGTTTTAATGTGCTCTACATTTTTTGGCGGTAAGTTTTTATCCATTTCTTACGGTTTAGCAGTTATGCAAAATTTCTGCAGATTAAAATAGTTTTCAGAGGCTATTCCCAGAAAAATCAAGATATACATATTATTTGTCAGGTAAATATCTTTCATATACAATATTTTAATTAAAATCGTTAGTCATTTTTGAGAAAGTCAAAATTTTCGAAAAAAATTCCATGTAAAGGGTAGTTGGGGATGGAGTGATTTTCTTACAAATATTCCTGTCGCATCCTTAGAAGACACGAAACTTAAATACCAAGTTTGGTATTTAACGTCTTTTCGTTTTTGTGCTATGCTGTCCACAGAAACATAGACACACACAGACACACACACGCATACACACCGACCTTTTTCCAAATATGCTTTTTTTTTTTATTCAGGGGGACCCAAAATATGTATTTCCGGTAAAATCTCTGTATCGAATTTTGGGTGGAATACAATACCTTCTCTATACACTATGTATATAGCACGTGTATAGAAAATAAAAATCTGATGTGTTACACTCATATGAGTTTCTCTAGCTCTTCCACTAACCTCTTACATGAGAATATTCTTCCTTCTGCACCTTGATAATCGAGGTACTCATTAGTACAATGTTCTTATTACTTAGTTCCTTATAAATAGGAATAAAGTAAGGGAATACACTAGGCTAAACCCATAGTCAAATGTTTTAAAAGCTGTCGTTATGCGATTCTCATTACATATCGCTTCTTTTTTTGGCCAGGAGTAGAACAAAAGAAAAACGCACACTCCCGTCTGAGAAAAGTGTAAGTACTTTACAGCTGAAACTAATAACAATCAATACCACGAAAACGGTAAGCTCCAGGAAAAAAAAAAACATTAGTATAAGATATTTTATTCAAAATCGTAGAGCAATTTTTAAGAAAATCAAAATTTTCGAAATATTTCCATGTAAACGGTAATTTGGGATGGGAGGATTTTCTCAAAATCTTCGTGTCGCATCCCTGGAAGATATTAAACTTAAATACCAAGTTTAGTATTTTAGCCACTTTTCGTTTTTGAGTTATCGTGTTCACAGACACACGGACGCACACGGACCCTTTTCTGATTTTTTTTTGATACAGGGAGTCCTAAAACATGTATTTCCGGTGAAATCTCGGTATCGAATTTTTTGGTGGAATACAATACTTTTCTATTCCTATGTACATTGTACTGATGGGACTAGAGAAAGTAAAAATAGTATGAATATTTATGTAATACGTATGTACATTTAGCACCAGCACACGTGTTAAATCTTAGTATGTTAATGCAAGCGGATAATCCTGTGCAGTATTTAATGATTTAATATTTAGGAACATAGGCCCACGAAAGCCGTATTTCGTAGAAGGAGAGCTAAAAAGGGACTTGCTTACCATGTTAAATGGAAGTCGAATGCTTAAAACAAGCGCATTAACTAGTATAAATAGTGGACTTGCTGAGTGGATAGGGCACATACCTGCTTTCTGAGCGATACCGAGTTCGATTACCGATTGGAGTCGAAAAAGGTTTGGTTTTCTATTAACAAGGAGGTTTAACGGTATGTCCAGAATCTGATATTTTGAAGATGCTGCAATGGTGTGTGAGTATGTGTGTGTGTGTGTGTGTGTTAGCCATTATTCAATAACTTGTTTGCCCATTAATAAAAATATAAGGAGAAAACTTAACTCCATTTTTTGAACAAAAACACGTGTATTTCATTTGTGATTAATCATAATCTACAATCAGTGGTCGAGTGGTCAGAGGTCCCTGGTTCGATTCCCGGCTGGGGCGGGGAATTTTTCTTTAGCCAGATTTATTCCCTATCCCCCACAGAGTCTGGAAGTATGTATGTGAGAGTGAATGTGTGTGGATTTGAGAAAAAAAAAAAAAAAAAAAAAAAAAAAAAAACGATTTAAACCAACGTAAAGAACCTACAGACAAGAAGTTGTTTCAAATGCAAAGCCTACGGTATGACCTTAGATGTTAAAGGGGGCTATATAAATGAAAATGAAAAAAAAAAAAATCTACAATCAATACCACCATATAACACCAAAATGCTCTAACAAGGTAAACAAGAACAAACATGCCTTATTTTATTACTGACTGAGTTTGTGATAGTCCAGTTATTATATAAGATGCTCCCTATATATGTATATATATATATATATATGGCAGCTTATTATACAAGATATTTGGTGAAAAAATAATATATGCGTAAGCTTTCATGGCCGGCGTCCGAGTTAGCATGTAGCCTCTGAAGATGTCCCTCACAGTCAGGGACGAAACCATAGGAAAAATGTTTTAAACAAAAATATTTTAACCTAAACACCACGGCATAAGAGCCCGGAAATTTTAAAAATGTATTATTCTTGTTATAGATTTTATTATTATTATCATCATCATTTCTCTGTTATTTAATTTTATGTTATCTTCTGCGAGTATATTATTCGTAAAAGATATATTGAAATACATAGATGATGGTGGACAGACTGAAGTAAGTGGCCTCAGTTTCAAAAAGTCCACTTGCTGTGCTGATTTTGAAACAAAGAAATAACAGTTCTTTTAAAATTACTGGATTTTCTGTTTTCAATTGTAAAACCTGCCCTTGATTTATCCCCTCTTCTAAAATGCAGGGGACTGAAATTGGGCGAATTCGCTGGCCACCGAAATCACCACTACACCACTACATCATGCAAGTGCATGCATCTCTAACTTCTCTAGGGTAATTGATGATTTAGAAGTTAAGTGGGAATTCTTTTAGAAGGTTATTACCATTTATTCAATTGTGCAGGAATTGCAAATATTGCATAATATAAAATAATTGCCCAGTAAATGTAGGAGCCAAATAAAGAACTGTATCTAGAATACAGTCGCACAAATGTAGCCATTCTGGTGGTATAGGCAACCAGTTACCTTCCATTGCCCTTTGCTGTCTCAAAAAAATCTGACGGAAGAATAGAATGCCGCAACACACGTGAGGCTGTCTGATATGGTCGTAACCAATGAAAAAGTTCAAAACCCACGGATGGGAATTACTTATGTTTGTTTATATTGGTGTCATTAGAAACAACATTTATTTCGGCATAAAAACAGTCTCTAATTGACCATAATGTTGGCTAAGGTATTAAAAAGTGCTCACGATGTTTCAAATCGCCATTGGAGTATGACATCTCAAAATATCACCCTGAAGTTTACTGGGAAATATGCGAGGCAGCTGAGAATTTTAAAGCTGTACCGGCATGTTGCCATGGCAGATCAGTGGTAGAGCAACCAGTTAGAGACCGGAAGATCCTTGGTTCAATTACCGGCTATGGTATTGAATTGTTCAGTATTCTTCTATTTATCCAATTAATAAACCATACAACATTCTTTCCAAATGACTATAGTTTCACAGGCTATTCCCAGAATACTCAAAGTATATATTTTATTTGTCATAGAATATGTTCTATTTCGATCAAAATCACTAAAGCCTGAAATTAAGTTTGCTATGAATTTCTGATTATTTTTATATAATGTAAACTTTTAATGATTATAATTGTTATAGATATGTGTTGTGATATTGGGGGAGCAGCTTCCATTGTAATTATTTGTATATGTAATATTTACCTTGCGTAAAGTTTCTGCCCCTTAACGTAAGTAGCTTTAAAAAGTTAGTTTTGTCTTTTGAATGCTAGTCTATGATAATAGACGAGACGCAGCAACATTGTATTTTTGGTTAGCAAGATAGCTTTTAATCTGTTTGTATGTGTCCAATGCTTATATTAGGAATGTTTTTGATGGATAGGGAAACATCCGTGTGACGCGTATAAAACACCACATGGCTGTAATTTCTTGGCAATCACTAGCAGATACCATGTAGATTATCGCTCAAAACGAACAGTCAGTTAAATATTAAATTTGCTATTTAAACTCAGCATTTTCCTAAGATGAGACTCTAATTTTTTAAAGGGTATTCCCCACTCCAAATTTGTTTTACATGTAACATTGTCGTTATTTTTTATTTTGTAAAAAATGGGTCTTAAAATTTTGTTTAAATTAGGAATTGTTTAAAATAGTTGGAGAAAAATGAATTGTACGAGATCATGAATTTCCTTCCAGTAGGCTGCGAAGCCTTATTTATTCTTAAAGACTTTCGTAAACTTAGAAAAAGTAAGAGATAGAGGTAAAATTTAGATGTCTTAAAACACACAATTTATGACAATTTTTGTAGCGTTAACGATATCCAATATACTTGCTTTGGTTTCGATTTTCAATTTGTATATATACCTTTCTCAAGTGGAAAATCGCTATTCGTTTTCTCTGTTCTTGCAAAGTCAATGCCATTATTAGGAACAAACGTAAAAATGTGACTATCGCTTTACCTTTTGCATTCTTGCTATGCAAAACGAAATGTGTAAATAATTAATTAAGGTTTATCTCTATTAACGAAAGTAGAAAGAGCAATAACTCCTTGAGATAGCATTTGTAGAACTGTGTGTGGAGAAACACATGAGATGCAATACAGCCGTTTTATAACTGTTTAATTGCTATTTGTTATTACCATCATCATCATTGTTATTATTTTCGTGATCATACAAAGAGAACGGAATTTCAAAATCAACCCGCATTTGTATATTTTACAATCACCTAAGCCTAGTCTATTCTCCTTGTACGTACACCAAATGCTTAGTAAAAATATTTACGAAATAAATTTCCATTAAAATGAACTGCAAGTGTTTGTGAGAAAATCCAGTAAAAGTGTGGGTTAAAGTGGGTAGAGAAGGGGATGTGAGTATAACACATCAATCATTTTCCAAACGGCAAGTCACTATTCCATTTCTTTGTGGTCATGTAAAAAGCATGGAATGTCAATGCCATCACATAACGACCCGCTTTTAAAATTCCTCTCGCTTTATCGATTACACTGTATCACGCTTATCCTAAGGCGATTATTAATTAATGCTGCTGTTGCTTTTGGATTAAAATGATCTGTAATATATATGGATTTGTAATTTTCTCTTAAATGAAGTACTAATATTTAGGAAATTCTTTGAATTTGATTACAAAATTAATTTGCTGTTCACCATTTTTTTCATTATTTGCATTGTTTAATCTGGAGACATAATAGTTTCCTATTTTGTGTTCGGTCATTTCTTCATAGAAAATATCAGAAATACCACGGCCTCCGAGGACACACACAGACACCATTAGTGCCACTGTTGTACCAACACCATGGCAACACAAAGTAACGCGAGTTCTGTCAGAACAAAAGATGGGGACTGTATCTGTGAACTGTGCAGCAAAAAATGTGAAGCATATGACCCAGGAACGTGCAAAATAAACAAATAAAGAAAAACAACAACAAATGTGAATAATGAAATAAGGACTAGATTAATGTAATTCAGTTTATATATTTGGACACTGTGGGCATTTCATTTATAAAATATGTCCCAGCAGATAGTTTTACAATGATTACATACAATGTTGCTCTTTATAATCGCTATGTTATGGCATTTATTTTTATACCGATTCTTCGTTTTATATTATGGAAAATCGATTGTGCTAAACAATATTTAGTATATTGTTATAGTAATAAGCTTATCCCCTCTTATCGTAGCATGAAGCGCTATTTGGTGCTAAACTCCTTTTTTACTCTTTGGGTTCTGTTTACTCTTGCTATTGCCACTTTTGAGTGCAAACTCAATGACAAGTGAAGCTGAGTCAGCGCACTTGCTATGTATCCCAGAGAAGAGAGCGATCATTGTGAACTACTTTTGAAAGTGACGATTTTCACACGCACCGTACTGTCAACAATGAAAAGAGTATTCTTTCAAAAATCTAACACAATGTGGCGGTTATATCTACCTCTACAATGTGGATTTATTATTGCAATAATGTAAACTCCTACGGAAAACGAATGTCCCATTTTGTGAAAATAAAAACATCTAAAAGAAAGAAAGGAAAAGACAATAATAATTAATTATCAGCCATTTGTAGGACAGGAGTTGGACAGGTAGAGTCAGACTGAAGAAAACAATATCATATCCGGGTTTGAACCATGAATCGTCCAGTTGCTGTAACTACTAAGCTACTACAGCAACATGCCGATAAAGCATTAAAGTCCTCAACTGACTCGCATGTTTCCCGGATACTCAAAAGGGAGTCACAATGGCGACCAACAATGTAACATCCGGCTTCATACATTATTAGGTGAAGTAGTATTAATTAATGGTTTCTTCCGCACTAGTCTTCTGTGCCACAGCCGGGATTTGAACCACGGATCTCCCGGTTTGTGTCCAGTTCTGTAACCACTAAGCTACCATGGCATCAGGCCGACACATAATAATACTTTTTTAAACAAACACAAATATTAATAATTGTGTTATCTGAGAGTCTTTTGGGACGTGATTCGGCATATTTGTGTCACAGCAACAGATCGGGTGTGTACATAGCAAATGTGTCACAAGGTTAAACAGTGTAATACACGTTTATCTGCAAAAAGAGAATTAACATACTGAGCTGCAAGGTCCAGACAAGAAGTCCTGAGTCGCTGGAGTTCCCTCATTCCCAAAGGTAAATATGGGACTAGATATTAAATAGTTTCTCATATCATACCATAGCAAAACTGAAGATATATGCTAATAGTGACTACGCTGTCATCCACCTGTTAGAGCAGAGAGACCGAATAACATTCTAGCGTCATCTGCTTGTCGAGCAGCAAAATAGCATTGTTTTTGGGATGTGGCCCCAAGGGTTGGCTGAACGCTCCATCTGACTACGGAAGGTGGAGTAGAGATATCGATGTCTGACTACGGGTGACAACCAATCAGCATCTGCCTTACACCAAGTTGATGGGATGTAATAGAAAGTTAACTGTCCTCATGGCATGGAAGTATCATATCGATCAGACCCGTTCTCGACATGACCAAGAAATTAAAACAAGGAATAATAAAATGGACAACAAATTAAGATGTAATAATCAGCATTTGCAGGCACCAGTTTTAAGATAGTAATTAGCGCGGTGTGTGAATTCAACACGTTACCATCTTTGCTAGTGCCTGCTGAATCAGGTGTACCAAGTCACACTTGAAATGTGTAAATCCCTGAGCTTTAAATTGCTTTAGTAAATGTCCACTATATTTTGTTAATAGTGCGCGCACGATGTTTAATAACATGTATGTAAAAGAACTACCTCAGAACCTAAAGGACCTTGGGACAAAGCTTGGGTGAAACAATAGATTGTGAATGGAAAGATAAAGAAGGAAGGATTAAGAATAAAATAATTTTACATTGTGCAAAAAGAGAAAGAGGAGTAAAGAAAAGCGTATATGAAGTAGAACAGCAAAGAATATAAGCATACAGTTTAAATCAATCAAGGTTTGCAACCTCTCAGATGGAGCGGGAAGAGATCTACAGCTTCATGTAGATGATAGCGTCCGGGTTTTGTGGCCCCCAAGGGAGCTTTTGCTTACATATCTCTCATTTGGCGGGCCCTGTCCCAAGTTTGTTCTCCAGAAGTTGAACCTTTGCCCAGAGCCCAATCTCGAGCAGGTGGTAAAACTGTCTTCACGTCACAAAGTTATGTACCTGAGTGTGATGATGGGTTGAGATATCTTCCGTTATAGTTGAAGTTTGACAACTTCTGATAGCTTACACTCTTGTGCACATGTGGCAATTTTCAGTTATTGAACCTCTCTTCAAGTTTCCTAAACGGATTACAAAGCCAAGGAGGCCTTCACCAGATATCACACCCACACTACCTGTGGCTTTAATACTTTGCTGATTATTAATTTTTCACGTAGATGAGTTTAAGTGTGCCTTCCTATGTAAGTAGATTTACTGGTATGTAAAACAACTCCTGCGGGACAAAACAGCGGCACTCATATGATCCTGGCAATTAGCAGCGTCGTTAAGAAACAAAATATTTATTCTATTTAATTCCGAGATTTCATCGGAACTAAATGTTTTGGGACCCCTGAATCCAAAGTAAAAAAAAAAAAAAAAAAAAAAATAGAAAATTAAGCGTGTGTGTCTGTATGTGTGTCTGTCTGTGTGTGAGTATGTGTGAATATGTATGTGTGTGTTTGTGTGGAATCTGTGTAGTATGAAATGTTACTACAAATATTGTAAGCAAACCAATTATTTTGAAATGCTCTTAAAGTCGAATTTTAGGCAAATGTGATTATTTAGAAAATATTGGTTTCGTTACTTTTTACTTA
Source organism: Hymenopus coronatus (assembly GCA_030762935.1). NCBI lineage: Eukaryota > Metazoa > Arthropoda > Insecta > Mantodea > Hymenopodidae > Hymenopus > Hymenopus coronatus. Next base: position 141,520,211 of record CM060888.1, on the reverse strand, counting down.
AGCAACCCCGCACAAACCGATCCAACACACCTTTCACAAATCTGTGGATAGCAAATCTCAAAAATCCATTAAATACCAAACTTGGTATTTAAGTTCTGAAGTTCCAAGGATGCGATACGACAATTTTCAGGAGATTCCCCACACCCAGACTACCTCTTGCATGGAAAGAATTTAGAAATTTCTAATTTTCTCAACAAAAACAAAAAAAAAAAAAAAAAAAAAAAAAAAAAAAAAAAAAAACTAACGAGTTTAATTGGAATACCGTACGTTAAAAATATTTTCATGAAAAATAAAATGTATATCTTGAATTTTCTGGATGACCTTTGTATATTTGGTAAACCGTAAGAGATAGCCAAATATTTACCACATAGATGTATATCTCGCTAAAATTCAAAATTTATTCATATTAATTTTTTCCAGAGTTAACCGTTTCGAGATTTTGCTTCTTATTCGTTTCAATTTTAAACTGTTTAAACTTTTCTCAAACGAGAAGTCATCTTTTATTTTTTATTTCTTTTGTTTTACTCCTAGCCATGTAAAGATAAACCAAATTCCAATTTCTTCACACAATGACTAGCTTTTAGAAGATGGAGTATCGTTTTAGCCTAGAGTGCTGCCTTACTCCCTTATTACTCACAACGAACAAAGAAAAAAAAAAGTATTTGTTAACGGCGCTTTCAATTGCCAGGATCATATTAGGGATGCCAATGCAGTGGTATTTCGTCCCACAGGAGTTCTTTAAAATTCCAATGTTATGGGACTGCTTTATCTTCATTAATATAATGTAGATAAAAGAATAATATTTTGTAAGATTTTTTGAGGGAGGGTAATCCAAGCTATCAAGGAGAGGAGAGCACTAACCAATGAAAGCTGCGAGGCTGACTTTAGTTTTTATATTACTTAGAATTACCAGACGTCCAGAAAATCACAGATATACCCTGTATTTTTACGTTCTGCCACGCGTTCGGGGGTAATTTCGAGAAAAATGTACAAATATTTTTTAGAATAGAGGAATCAATTATTTTGCTATATCTGAAACTGCGAGGTTTTTTCACCGATCTCAACTAACCAAGTCAATGTTTCTGGAGTATTATTCTAGTAGTTTTATTGGTGTTTATAATATAATCTTGTTTATTTAAGTAATGCAGAACATCATGATGCATTAAAACCAAATATTTTCTTAAAGATATGTTTATTCACACAAGCGCAGTTATCAAGTTTCTTTGACAGCTGATGTTATTCTTTTTAATTATGAATACTTAAGAAGGTATAAAACCTAAATAAACATATTTGAGTACTAATTAGGGTTTTGGGTTTAATTTAAATTTGACGCCCTATTTATTATCCTTTCCTAATTGTTGTGAAATATCCGATATTTTAGAACACTGGTGTCTTACATGTATATAAAACAACCAGTGAAACACAATACTTATTGATAGATATCAAGTTCTTTGCATTTGTTAGGACTCCAAAGAATCCATAAAGAATAATTGCCATTTTATAAGGGAGACCATAAAGACTCAGACTACTAATGGATTAACTTTGACAATTTCTAATAGTATTTAAAATATCAATTTTAATAAAAAGCATTACAATGCTTAGGCATTGATTTTAAATAATATTTAAACATATTAGTTATTACATTATATATATTATTTCCTCCATTTTAAATATTTTACATATTACATATTTAGTAAGTATATTATTGGGCAGCTACCGTTGGATTTATGTTAATTTTATTCCTTAGTGGTTACCTTCAGTTATGTACAAATGATGGTATACAATTTAGAGAGAACCGTTAAAATGGTCAGACAGATATTTTAAAGCAGCAAGAGGAAGCGCAAATCGCTGGAAGGCATTGAGAGTAAGTTTTCTGTCTCTCGTAGCAACTTCCCACTTACTTATTTGCTATTTTCTGTCTCTCGTAGAAAGCCAATAGCGTTCCACTTATTTATTTACTATTTTCTGTTCCTCGTAGCAAACCAATAACCTCCCACTTATTTATTTGGTATTTTCTGTCTCTCGTAGCAAGCCAATAACTTCCCACTTATTTATTTGCTATTTTCTGTCTCCCGTAGCAAGCCAATGGCTTTCCATTTATTTATTTGCTATCTTCTGTCTCTCGTAGCAAGCTAATACCTTCCCACTTATTTATTTGCAATTTTCTGTCTCTCGTAGCAAGCCAATAACTTTCCACTTATTTATTTGCTATTTTCTGTCTCTCGTAGCAAGCCAATAACTTCCCACTTATTTATTTGCTATTTTCTGTTCCTCGTAGCAAGCCAATACCTTCCCACTTATTTATTTGCTATTTTCTGTTCCTCGTAGCAAGCCAATACCTTCCCACTTATTTATTTGCTATTTTCTGTCTCTCGTAGCAAGCCAATAACTTCCCACTTATTTATTTGCTATTTTCTGTTCCTCGTAGCAAGCCAATAACTTCCCACTTATTTATTTGCTATTTTCTGTCTCTCGTAGCAAGCCAATAACTTCCCACTTATTTATTTGCTATTTTCTGTTCCTCGTAGCAAGCCAATACCTTCCCACTTATTTATTTGCAATTTTCTGTCTCTCGTAGCAAGCCAAAAACTTCCCACTTATTTGTTTGCTATTTTCTGTCTCTCGTAGCAAGCCAATACCTTCCCACTTATTTGTTTGCTATTTTCTGTCTCTCGTAGCAAGTCAATACCTTCCCACTTATTTATTTGCTATTTTCTGTCTCTCGTAGCAAGCCAATACCTTCCCACTTATTTGTTTGCTATTTTCTGTCTCTCGTAGCAAGCCAATACCTTCCCACTTATTTGTTTGCTATTTTCTGTCTCTCGTAGCAAGCCAATACCTTCCCACTTATTTGTTTGCTATTTTCTGTCTCTCGTAGCAAGCCAATACCTTCCCACTTATTTGTTTGCTATTTTCTGTCTCTCGTAGCAAGCCAATAACTTCCCACTTATTTGTTTGCTATTTTCTGTCTCTCGTAGCAAGCCAATAACTTCCCACTTATTTGTTTGCTATTTTCTGTCTCTCGTAGCAAGCCAATACCTTCCCACTTATTTGTTTGCTATTTTCTGTTCCTCGTAGCAAGCCAATACCTTCCCACTTATTTGTTTGCTATTTTCTGTTCCTCGTAGCAAGCCAATAACTTCCCACTTATTTGTTTGCTATTTTCTGTCTCTCGTAGCAAGCCAAAAACTTCCCACTTATTTGTTTGCTATTTTCTGTCTCTCGTAGCAAGCCAATACCTTCCCACTTATTTGTTTGCTATTTTCTGTTCCTCGTAGCAAGCCAATACCTTCCCACTTATTTGTTTGCTATTTTCTGTTCCTCGTAGCAAGCCAATAACTTCCCACTTATTTGTTTGCTATTTTCTGTTCCTCGTAGCAAGCCAATAACTTCCCACTTATTTGTTTGCTATTTTCTGTTCCTCGTAGCAAGCCAATACCTTCCCACTTATTTGTTTGCTATTTTCTGTCTCTCGTAGCAAGCCAATAACTTCCCACTTATTTGTTTGCTATTTTCTGTCTCTCGTAGCAAGCCAATAACTTCCCACTTATTTATTTGCTATTTTCTGTCTCTCGTAGCAAGCCAATAACTTCCCACTTATTTGTTTGCTATTTTCTGTCTCTCGTAGCAAGCCAATACCTTCCCACTTATTTATTTGCTATTTTCTGTCTCTCGTAGCAAGCCAATAACTTCCCACTTATTTGTTTGCTATTTTCTGTCTCTCGTAGCAAGCCAATACCTTCCCACTTATTTATTTGCTATTTTCTGTCTCTCGTAGCAAGCCAATACCTTCCCACTTATTTATTTGCTATTTTCTGTTCCTCGTAGCAAGCCAATAACTTCCCACTTATTTATTTGCTATTTTCTTATGTGGCCAGGAAAATAAGGTTTATAGTGAGTGCAAGTGTTAGTTAGTTTGTTGCAGCAAGCCTCACAAGAGGTTTTACAGTAAACCTCCAACTTTCCCAGTATGGCTGCATTTTGGTAATGTAATCGTTTCTTTTACCGCACTTTTAACTAATCGCCAGCTCTTTGCAACAGTCCAATTAAATGTATGTATATAATTTAATTTTAATTATTTGTTTGTAACGGGTTGTCTATTTAAAGTTTGATACATCAGCGCCGCTGGTGTGCCAGAATTTCGCCCCGCAGGAGTTATTTTAATACATCTTTTGACATAGGGCTATCGCTTTTAAATACATTTGACAGCCATCGGTCTGGGTCGGATTTAAACCCGGTTTGAAACAACGGTGACCAAATTTTGGATTGACTGTTGTGAATATTATAAACAATTTGATTCACTGGTTGATAACACTGACATTTCGTGTAAATAGAACATATTCACGTTTCTGGATGATGTAGCTGTGTTGCCTTTCTCTGAGTTTATTCTCAGGCTTACAACTAACGTTTACGTTTACAAGTCAATGTTTCCTTTTCCAAATCCCAGAGATATTAGACCAACCAGCAGTATGTAGAACAAAATGAGAGAGACTGCCATTTATAAGGATGTGCAAGCAGGTTTTCATCCCTCTTGTAAACTATTGATTATGATTGCATTTGGTTATACTAATGAAGATATCAAGTATGGTTAAAGTTGGTTGAGCTGTAATGAATAAATGAAGGGTTTAGTACTTCATGAACAACTGCTACATTTGAACGAGTCACAGTAACGATGAAAATATAACAGTTCCGTGAATAAACAGGTTTTGGATTTTAATTAGAGACAGGCAAAATATGAATCATTTGTTTTAAAAATATGAATATTTCTAAAATGTTATTAGTTTGTGCCGATTTAATAATAAAATATCAAATAAAGTACAACATATTATGTTGAATTAATAGATGATAATGACAGTAAAACTGTTAAACACAGAACGAACTTTACGGCTGCTTTCTCCTTGATTGATATTTATTGCTAGAGAGAGAGAGAGAGAGAGAGAGAGAGAGAGAGAGAGAGAGAGAACAGGCGATTTGAGGGTTTGCAGCTTAACAACGTTACAGGGATTTATGAGGTCAGAGAACGGCACACTCACTGTCAGCTCGACTAGTGAGGCGATGTATCTTAGCCTCTCTTTAACTTACTTTCCAATTGTGTGCAAAGCTACTGACAAGATATATGGAACATTCTAGAAAGCATTAAAGTTAGCAAATGCAGTCGTTTGTCGAAGATTTTGGATCACAACTTAGCAGTTCTTATTGATGGTCATAAGGAGTGATGTTTTTTTGTTTTTTCAGTATAAACGCTACTTAACAAAATATCGTAGAAATTTCACCTCAAAATCTTTCAAAATGTTTATTTTTGCCCATCCCATTATATGGGACAATGATGGAAGATTCTAAGTAGTACAACACAGATGAGCTATTATACCTTCAAACTACAAATTTGCATACCACAAATTCCATAGGTTATCTACATTAATTGCGTATAAGCGTGCATTTTCGTGTTTCTGAGTAAATGTTTACTATAATATAAAATGCAATCGTGAAACATTTAATTCAAGTACAGTAGTGGTCCCACCTGCCTTTGTTTTGTCTTCGATGTTCGAAAATGAGTTCTTAGATCTGTGCTGCTAGCGTCTACAGATAAATATGCAGGGAACTTAAGTGTTTATGTACCCCCAAATCCTAGTAGTCACTAAAACATCGGATCGCGAAAACAAAAGCTCTACAGGATTAGAGTATGTTTAATTTCGCACGTGACCTACGCAGACGAGAGCTGCAATTTTCCCTTCCCGAAAGAGTGACTTCATTTTCTAAAAGTGTTCCTGAGAAAGCTGCTGCAATAAAATATTTGGAAACCCGATTCATTGCTATGAAAGTTATTTATAAAGGTAAAAGGATGTTATGGTTATTTTAATTAGGTTATAAAAAGGTGAAATGAGAAAACTAATTTTATAATATATGGCGATTTTACCACTATATTAGGAAATATTATTTTTTTTTCCTACGTTTAATTCTACAGAATGCAAAAGGTAAAAACTCTTTTCACATGTTAATACGCCTGATTTGTAATATAATATTTCGTACCTTACCTTTTGCTAGTGAACGTAAAAAGAGGTTAGGATGTGTGTGTATATATATATATATATATATATATATATATATATATATAGTTTACATTCCCGACCTCTCATTGGCGGGCTGAAGTTATGGCCATATTATTGTTGTTAATTGACTTGCTTGCCTGTCATCCAGGACTCTCATCTAGCACTCCAGTAATCTCCTATACTTCCCTAAGAAGGCAGGGAAGGGAAGTATTGCATTCCATCCAAAATTCCATATTAACGTTTATCGAAAATACACGTTTAAAGCTCCTGAAACTCAAAAAGGACATGTGGGAGAGAGAGAGAGAGAGAGAGAGAGAGAGAGAGAGAAGGAGGGGATTTTAGTATCCACTTAACTGAATTTTATAATTCTCTCTCCTTTAAAACAACTGCTTATGATGGATAAGCAATCTGCTTGTTTCATTCCCATGACTTTCTCTAACTGTTCTACAAACAAATGTTCTTACAAAAGAGTATCTTATATCTGAATAATGCTAATCAAGATAAACAGTACCATAATTGGTTTAATTACCTGCGTCTTTGTAAGTAGAAGGGAAATATAGGAATGTGCAGGCTAAAGTCATACTCAAATCATTTAAAAGCCGGTGGCTCTGTGAAACAAATGAAATTCGCTTCTCTTTGATTGCTGGTAGTAAGCAAAAGAAAGACGAAAAGAAAACTCGACTTCCCTTTTGAGAAAAGTTCAAGAAACCAATAACTCGGAATATCACAAAAACGCTTATCTCTACAAAAAACAGCATAAAATGAGTGTTTTAACGAAATCAACGTTTTTTTTTTTTTTTTGGTAAGTTTTTATATATCACTTACGGTTTGCAATTTATACAAAAGTTATACAAAACCACCGAATAAAAAGGACTTCAGAGGCTCTTTCTTGAAAATTCGAGATATGCATTTCGTTTGTCATAAAGAATCTTAAATATATACAATTTCAATAAAGAAACTGAGATTGAAAGCTTTTCAACATTACATCTGAATGAAAACGTACAGACTTGCACATTATTGGAGTGTCACATATGACACTGTGTGAATCGGAATAGCAACACGGAATGAAGAATAATGTATTATAGAAACAGATGGGCAGGTCGCTGGACGGATGGATAAGAATCTTCATTGGTATGAAATTATTAAAGCTATTACACAAATACTCACTGCATGATCACTGACCATATATGCATACTTCGGTTACAAATTAAAGGTGATAAATATAAACGAGAAAGGTAACGAAAAAGAAGGAAGAATGTATCGGCTGTATCTATTAATCTTCTTTCACCTTTCTACACGTTTTTGTAATATTCATCGTCTTTTTGTCATACTGGCCCAATGCTTTGCTCCTCGACCCTCTTTTCGGTTCAACTGCCCAAACTTAGGAGAACGCTTTTCACGATGGTGTGGGATTATCTGCCTCAGCTTCAGCCAGCACTTCTTTCTCTTAATATGCATACATAGTGAAATATATAACGGAACATGGAACCTTTTATTGGTAGAGAAAGTCCTGTGAGTGTATAACACCTTTCATTACACTAACTTTAAAAACATTATTACTCCAATATTACTCTAATGTAGCCTCGCATTTAATTGCGTGGGAGAGAATGATGACAATAATAATAATAATAATAATAATAATAATAATAATAATAATAATAATAATAATGACAATTATGATAACAATTATACTACTACTACAACTACTACTACTACTACTACTACTACTACTACTACTACTACTAATAATAATAATAATAATAATAATAATAATAATGGATATGATAGTAATGATAGTAAAAATGATGATGATCATAATAATAATTAATGATAATCATAATAATAATAATAATAATAATAATAACAAGATATACAATTGCACACCATAACTGGGAAGTACTAAGACTTCTAGAATGAGAATTCAACAGAGCAGTGCAGTCAGTAAATGCTTATTTTGCTGTATCACTTTAAGTAGATTAGTAATAACCAAAGCTCTTCATTTCCAATAGGCTTTGAAATAAACTCAAACCAAACAATCAATACCTTTGCATCCTTGATACAGTCCATTGGTAAATAGACCAGTAAGTTTCCTGTCATTAATATTAATTAGGGCTTTAGCAAGTCGGCGATTGTCCAACCCATGAGTCAATTTAATATTTCTCAGGCTTTTGTTTAACGTTATTATGCTATAGTTCAGTTTGTTCTAATCTATATTTAGTGATTTTATGTGAACAAAGCGCTCACAATTAGCATGATTCGATTGCTAAAGAGCTGGAAAACATTATGCTGTCCGTTCAATACAAAGAGGTAATTGCGCATGCGTGACTGAACAGTCCCCCTGCAGGCAAACAATATACAACTTGTTCATGCACTCCCGTTAATTGAAACGATCGATGGATACTGCGTTCTGCAATATAATCCTCTGCCATTGTCCGGCACTGCAATAATGCAAACGGCATTTTTTTACTTTCACTTTTACGCATAGTAATTATGTAAGTATTGTATTCCATCCAAAAATTTAATACTGAGATTTCACCGGAAATATACTTTTGAGATCCCCTGAATTTATTTATTTTATTTTTTATATTTACAAAAAGATCCGCGCGAGACGTTTGTACAGGTAACTCAAAAGAGGAAAAGTCAAGTAACGCTAAACTTGACTTTACATGGGAGATGATTGAAATTTTGGATTTTCTCAAGAATCGCTCTAACGACTTTTATTAAAATTTCAGATAGTAATGATATTTAAACTTTCTGGGAATCGCCTGTAAAGTCCTCTCTTCATTCGGAAGGGATTTAATATATGTATAACTAGCATATGCTAAGCGATAAATTATTACTAAATAAAACACGTAGATCGATTTAAATCACGCTATTTCTTCCAAACAATATTATAATTTTTTATGTGACTTAAGTCCTTTAACCTGGTTGGTCAAATTGGACAATGAATGAAACCGGTGTGTAGTCATACTAAGAGAAAATCAGGACATTAAGGAATGCCGCCTCTCGTAAACACGTGTAAACATCATATCTGAATTAAGATAACATCTACCGACAGACCTCCGAGAGCGCCGACCCCTTCCCCTTTGCCAAACCGCCTGTCTAAAAAGGTTTCACTTGCCGGGTGTCAGTCAAAATTACTTCAAAGTCATGAACAATGTCTTACTGCCAATTTGATAGTTAAAAATACCTTGGAAGTCGCTAATTGTTAATAACTCTTTCAATTTGCAGTGGCATAAAAAGAATTGCATATTATCGAGCTAGCATTGAAAAGTCTTTCCAGCTATGGAAATGTTGAATGCATATAATCAATGAATTACGACGCTAATATTGACCGTAGAACAAAAACGACACAACGAACATATTACATTGCTAAGGATCCTTCACAAATATGCCTCACATTCGCGCTATCCCATCTTCAATAAATTTCAATTACAATTACGGTAATTAAAATGGCAAAACGCTTAAAGAATTGAGGTTACAATAAAACTCTCTAAGACTTGTTATTCGTTTATATCCTGTATTCAGTGCGCGGCCGCTCCATGGCCGAGTGGTTGGACCATTCGCATCTCACCTAGCAGACCGGGTTTGATCCCAAGTGACCGGAAGTGAGATTTGTGGTGGACAAATCGGCATAGGGGCGATTTTTCTCCGGGTTTCCCCTCCATCGCATTCCACCAATGCTGCAAGTTTATTCCATACATCACTAATGTCATCTTCTCTGGTGCCATGGTAGTAAGCGGGGCGTTAAACACTATAAAAACAGCTAAACGAAAATCCAGTATTAGATTAGCGATTGATTATTCAAAAAATGTTAATTAGAATTACGCAAATTAAAATAAAATAACGCTTAAAGAAATAAATTTTAATTACAATTAAATGGTTAAAATAGAAATAACGCATAAAGAATTGGGGTTATAGTAAAATGTTAAGCTTTTCTTATTCATTTTTCACACCTCATACAGTATAAGTATTACATTCGCACCATCCCTTATTCAAGATATTTTAATTACAATTACGCTTATTAAAATGGTAATAACGTTTCAAGAATTGAGATTATAATAAAACTCTATAAGACTTGTCTTATTACTTTATCATCCCCTATCCAGTACGAGTATTAGGATCACATTTGATTAATTCAAGAAATTTTACTAGCTATAAGGTTAATTAAAATCGCAATGATGTTTAAAGAATTGAGGTTGCAATAAAACGCCATAAGACTTTCCTTATTCCTTTATTCCCTATCCAGTACTAGTAATAGATCTGTGATTGATTTATTCCAGGAATATTAATTACAGTTATTACGCTAATGTACTTTAATTAAAATGCAAATAAGCACTTCATTTTCAATGCTATAGCGAAATGGAAGAAATTACACTCTCATTCCAATTCCATACTTATACGCCTGGGCTTTCAAACATTATTCGTATAATTATCCAAGATTTTTATGTAAAATGCTTTTATTTACAGAATTTCGGTTCTATATCAAAGACGATAGTTAACATGGCTTGAAAACACTTATACAACCTACAACTTCACCCAACAGTATTCTCGAATGTCAGCATTGAATTATAAGCTATAACTTGAAGCACTCGTCACATAAATTTGCGATTGTGCAGAGATAGATATTTTCAAAAAAGGAAATAAGGTACGAAAAACAACTGTAAACGTTGCTTAAAATCATTTAGAGAGTCTACAATTGCACTCAGCAGTATTCTCTAATTTCAACTATAAGTATAAGCTTTAAATTGAAGCATCATCACATAACTTTATACGACTGTGCATAAATAAACATTTTCAAAAAGGTAATAGCATACCTAAAGCAATAGTTAGCATTGCTTGAAATCACTTACATAGGCTAAACTACAACCGACATTATTCTCTAATTTCAGAATTAAATTATAAGATATAACTTGAAGCACTCATCACGTGACTTAACGATTGTGCATAAATAAATATTTTCAAAAAGAGAGCACCATACCAAAAACGACAGTTATTATTGCTGAAATAACTTAGACAACCTACAACTGCACACAGCACTATTCTCTTATTTCAATATTGAAGTATTAAGTATAGCCTGAAGCACTCATCACATGACTACGATTGTGCATAGTCATCATTTCAAAAAAAGCAAATATTTTGTACCCCAGTATTACAATCACTATGAACAAAAGTTATGCATGATTGCTCACCTCTTGGCTAACATATATGACAAAGTAAACCTGAGTCTTACAAAACAAAGCACGATCTGACCCGTTTCAGACGATGAAGAATACTGGTGACAATGGTAAACACGTTTTGAACATAACTCCTAGTCTCCCTCTTCAGATCATTCTGTTAGGAAAGCATCCTCATTTGACCTCTTCAGGCAAAGAACACACACACATATATAGTATATTGGGATCAGAAGACCAAAGAGATACGTGATTCAGATACAATAGATGCAATGGATATGCTTAGATCAGCACGTGAGATCGAAGATAATCAAAATGCGAAGGAGTACTCATGTGGTGAATTGTTCAAAACCCACAGAGCAAGATAGACTAACATCATACTACATCTGCAACGTGAATTGCAGAGTGTATTGGTCAAGGCATGTGATACTAAGGTAATTTACAAATTAAAAATATGACAAGCCACATCACACACTTATTCTTTGAAAAAAAGAATAATAATCCTCATCCTTGTTTCAGAGTTGAAGAGACAGCCTGGGAGCAACCAGGGCTCATGGATCCTGCTAGGACTGAAGCTGATGAGATAGATATTTGTATCACAGATTCTAGGAAAACATGTTCTAACCACGATGTCAAAGTTGTGAAGGATTATGATGACATTGCAAATATGAATGCGTCCAGTCATTCATCAATGTGAGTATAATGACTTGCCATTTTACCAAGATGGAAATGAACCTAACTTTTATTGCAGTAATGGAGCTACAAGAAAGTAAAAACACTTACTAATTTTCATTAATTCTAATGTTCCAGATCCAGAGAGCTACAAGAGGAGAATTTTTGCTAATGATCTGAAAAAGCTGATATTGCTGGTACACCCCATTGTCAAAATTACCAAACAAGACGCAACCGTAGAGAAATATGGAACCCGCAGCAGATCAACAAAACGTATCCATCCAGTTCTACATATCCAAAAAAATAGTGCTAGTGTAGGGCTCTAAGATGAGTTACCAGTGCTTTTCAACAACAGTTACTCTAATGACTGTATATATGGCTTTGCGAGAATGGAAGATAGCGCACTAAAGTTTCCTGAATTCTGCATGTGCACAAACTGGCAAAAGTGCGTACATCGTGAATGTATTGAAAATATTGCGTTATCATAACATATTGTATTCATGGAAACCGAATCCTTTAGACTTTTGAATTGGGATCTAAATAAAGGGCGTCTGATTTCAAAAAGTGTAAATATAAAAGGACAAAAAAGAGCTGTATAATATATAAGTAGATAATTACTTAATCTATCTAATACAATTAAAACATGTTTTGAAGGGGAGAAATAGGAGAAGTAATGTAATGAAAATACTTTGTAAATAAAAAAAGATTATGTATGTAATATCCCACTAATGTTTGTAATTCATAAAACAAATAGAAATTTCCACATCATATTCCTTTGTATAATGACTTTTAAACTATCAATTGTATGATATACGATATGGGGTTGTAGTAAATATCTTATCGTGTATAATAAGACAATTTAATGTTGTAATTTCCGGCGATAGACGTCCAGCATACTATAAGGGTAGAGCAAAACTGTGTCTTTGAACCAGCTAAAACAAGAGCTAGAATGAATCACAAATACCTCGAAGGCATTTCCTGTTTACAAGAATTCATACAGGAAATAGGCTGCTTCTTCAGCTAACACCCAGCTTTGCTGTTTTCTCACTCTCTAAACACGGATTTTAAATAATCCATAACTCGATCAATGAAAAAATATTCATCAAATACTACAACCAATGAAACTCACGGTGGTAGCCTGTTTTAATACAAGCGCTTCTCTATAAAAGCGGAACAAACAGCTATCAATAACACCTGTCTTTAGAGAAAGCGCTTAGTGCAGTGGTTGATGAGAATCATGTCAGAAACTACGAGATAATTCACCAAAAACAAGATACTCATCAATCAAGCATCTTCAAATGGCTGGCAAGTTTTAAAAATGAGTGCATTTTTTGCGTAAATCTACCTAACTAAAAATTAACATAAAAATGACAACCTATTCCAATGAATACAAATTTTCCTAAAACACACGACTTGTTCTTAAATATTTATCATTCTGCAATTACATGATTGACTTATATTAACTTTTTTTCAGAAACTTTACAAGAGATTGGCTACTATCATGAGAAAAACGTTACATTACAAAGAAACTTCATATGTTGAGGACTAATGTTCCTACAAAAGAGAATTTGTGCAAGAAAATTCGATACAACAATTTCATGGTGGTGAATGCATGATTTGAGAGCGCCCGAACACTAAAAGAACAGTTTTAGACAAAGTACAGTGTGCGAGTAAGTGCATGAGATTAGTATATCTCTGAAAACGCACATCCGCTAAATTCCAATCTTTGTGTCATAATTATATGATTTCAATTGTATATGCCTCAAAAAACTCTTTATGTTGAGGATTTTTTTCGAAACTTCTGTAAAAAAAAAATGGCTCTAACGATTTTGAATAATAGACATTGATAAGCCAAATGAAATCTAGGATCTACATATGTATATTAATTGCTTCTTGCTTTCAAAAGTGGCACATAATGCAGATTTTTGATATGATATTGAAGCGGTTTAGCACATTAAATTTCTTTATTTCTAATGTACAATGAAATAGCATGTAATGGAAACATTTCTGAAATTACTTCGAGTTATAAGCGTGAATTGCATATAAAAGAACATCTCATTTTAATGATGGCTGAGAGTGCAGGAGCACAGTCAAGAGTGCAGGAGCACAAGCAGGACACTGTTCAAACGATGAATTGAGAATTTTCAGAAAATATTTGCGTATGTACTGTATATCTGAGGACAGCTGACCTCAAAAACTCCATTTTATTGACTTCAATTTTATACTACTTCAACTTTCTCAAACTGGAATTGACGGTTAGTTTAATCTTTATTAGTTTCTTCAAGACAATCAAAGAGAATCGAGTTTCACGGTCAGTCGTATGGCGAAATATAAAATATCTACCTAAACTCGTGATATCCGCTAAATTTCCTAGTTATATGGAACAACGGAATAAGACTAATCTTGAATAGCATGAAATAAACAGAAGAATAAGGCAGGCCTAAATTATATTGTTTATGTTAGTTTGGCTATCATGACATTTTAATCCCTTTCTACGCTACGCTAAAGAACTTTTCCTTACAATTACATCACACCGAAAAGTACAGTGGACGCTGGACAATAGTTTGACTACAGAATTTCATATCGATACATCTTTATTACATTAAAAACATATAAAAGAGGAGAAATTAAAATTCATTTGTGTTTAATAGAAATAACTGACAAACGCAATTTTAAATTGACATACCTACAATCCCTTCTTATCGGATCTGCAACCAATACAAGAAACAATGTTTAATATTCAAAACACTTAGCTATATTATCAGAAAACAGTTATAGTCTGTTTCCCAGGTCGTGGTGTTAGCGAGCTGACTTTCACTCGGAGGTCCCTGGTTCGATTCCCGGCTGGGACGGGGAAGTTTTCTTTAACCAAAATCATTTCCTATCCCCACAGAGTCCGGAAAGTGTGAATGTGTGTATGTGTGTGTTTAATAATATAAAATTGATTAACCTTAAGTTCTAAAACTATAGTGATACGAGTTGTTTCATAAGTCAAAGCCCCCAATATCACCGTTGAAATTAAAGGGAGCCATACAAATCATCCAATTAAAAACTATATATTATGAATACATGATTCATTAAAATAATACAACTTATTCTATCGTAACGATTAAACATGACCAAAAATCAGATATCAGAACAGGTGTGATACAATACGAATCCAGGACTAGCATAACAATCAAATATGAATGTTTTCCAACCAGGCTCCATCTATAATAAACGTATATTGCAACAGTCCTTCAAGAGATATATTTACATTCATATAATTCTAAGGTATTTCTCACGGTCACTTACCATTCAGGATTCACCGCCATTATTATGGAAAATTATTATTATTATTATCATTATTATTATTATTATTATTATTTTGTCACATGTCATAGAAAAACACGACTGCAACCCAAAGACAAAGTTTAAGTCAGTCACAATTTTGGATTGTACGATAACCTAAGGATAAGCCCATGTCACTTTTATCATATAAAGTTTAAAGCATTGCACCACAATGCAATGCACAAAATCATTTTCTTAATAAATAGCATTTAGAATTAACAGAAGTTAAATTACTTTCACATATAGCACCAAAGTACAGTCCTTTTCGGACAATATAAATATAAGAAACATGATAACATTATCCAAGAGAAAATATGGCGAATAGCAATCTGCATCAATCAATCAATTCTTCTAGAAAACAAGAGCAAAACAGCAAAATTCTAAACAGAACACACCACTGGAAATAATAATCAGGAAACGTTTAATATAAGCTAACCCATCCTAACTTAAATTTACGCAACAAGGTACGTGAATATTCAACATCATATGTTATTTTATTACACATTAGAAATAAAGAAATTTAATGTGCTAACGCGCTTCAATATCATATGAAAAAGACTACATTATTTGTCACTTTTGAAATGCAAGAAGCAGCCTGTATACATACATAGCTTCTATATTTCATTTGGCTTGTCAATGTCTATTATTCAAAATCTTTAGAGCTATTTTTATAGAAATTTTTAATAAAAGTCTTCAATGAAAAGAGTAATTGGAGACACATTCAATTGAAATTGTATAGTTATGATGCAAAGTTTGCAATTTAGCGAATTTGCGCATTTTTTAGAGGTATACTGTTCACACGCACTTGCTGGCAGAGTATAATTTACCTAACATTTTTTCCTTAGTGTTCGGTAGCTCTCAAATCGTGTATTCACTGAAAAAAAAATTGTTCTATCAAATTTTCTTGGACAAATTCTCTTTTGTAGAAGAAATATTAGCCCTCAATATATGAACTTCTTGTGTAATATAAGGCTTTTTCTGATGAAGCTAGCCAAACACTTGTAAAGTTTATAACAAATTTTTATAAGTAAATCAAGCGATTGCAGCAACACATGCATTTAAGAGTAAGGAGTGTATACATTTTTAAAACTTGCCATCCAATTCAGGATGCTTGATTTTTGCGAATTAACTGGTAGTTTCTCAGACAGTTATTTGATAGCCCTTTGTTCCGCTTTTATTAGGACAGGCTTCTACCGTAAATTTCATTATTTGTAGCATTTGTTAAATCTTTTTTTTAAGGATTGTTTATATTCCGTATTCAGAGAAGGAAGATAAAAGTAACGCTGGGTGGGAGCTGATGAAGCAGCCCATTTCCTGTATGAATTCTTGTAAAAAGAAACTCCCTCGAGGTATTTGTGATTCATTTTAGTTCTCTAGTTCTCGTTCTTCCTAGTGCAAAGGTATATTTCGTTCTCATCCTTTATACTATGCTGGACGTCTTTCATTAAAACATTAAGTTGTCTGATTGTACACGATAACCCCTTATCGCATATCATATAATCGATAATTTAAAGGTCTAAATATGCAAAGGAATAGAATGTGGAAATTTGCATTTACTTTGTGAAATTCAAGCAGTAGTGGGATTATATATATATATATATATACATAATCTTTTTTATTTACAGGGTATTTTCATTACATTCCCTCTCCAAGTCCTTATTCCTTCAGAACACATTTTATTTTTATTAGTTAGATTAAGTAAATGTGTGCTTATAAATGAACCAGCTCTTTTTAATCCTTTTATATCTACGTTTTTTAAAAATCACACACCCTTTATTTAGATCCGAATTCAAAAGTCTAGAGGGTTCGTTTTCCATGAATGCAATAATATATGATAACACAATATTTTCAATATATTCACAATGTACGCACTTTTTTTGCACATTCAGAGTTCAGAAAAAATTAGTACACCATCTCCCAGTCTCGCCAAGTCATATATACAAAGTTATTAGGATCACTGTTGTTGAAAAGCATAGGTAACGTTTTGTTGATCTGCTGCGGGTTCCATACTTTTCTAGGCTCATTTTTCTGGATCTGGAACATTATAATTAATGAAAATTATTACTTTCTTGTAAGTCACTCACTGCAATGAAAGTAAGGTAAGTTTCTTTCTTGGTAGATAAGCTAAGCAAAATATTAGGTTCACCTTTGCGATTATCTTGACGTACTCATATTCGGAGTTTCATCATAATCCTGCACAGCATTAATATTGTGGTTAGGAGATAGTTTCTAAGGATCTGTGAATCAAACAGCCACCTCATCAGGGTCAGTCCTGAGCTCTGGAGATACCCAAGTTGTCTCTCCAACTTTGTAAAGAGAATGACGATTATTAAGTTTTTAAAAACATAAATATGTGATGTCACTTGTCTTATTTTTAGTTTGCAATTACCT
This sequence comes from Hymenopus coronatus, assembly GCA_030762935.1. Lineage (NCBI taxonomy): Eukaryota > Metazoa > Arthropoda > Insecta > Mantodea > Hymenopodidae > Hymenopus > Hymenopus coronatus. The sequence goes on along the minus strand of CM060888.1, from coordinate 141,502,597 downwards.
AAGTGTCATATGCCTTGACCAATACACACTGCAGATGTAGTATGATGTCATTCTGTCATACTCTGCGGGTTTTGAACCAATCACTACATAGTACGTCCGTTGTATAGTTCTGAATGATCTTCGATCTCATGTGCTGATCTAAACATATCCATTGCACCTATGATGACTCGCTTAGGCCTTCCGATCCCTAGATATGTAAAAAGTATTGGATACACATGAAGTACTAGTAATAGCTGAAAGCTGTGATTGTGTTACACTTATAGCATATCTCGCAGTCATCAGTACAGACATTCCTTCATCATGGTATGCAGGATATGTGCATGTAAACGTATGCATTTGTCCATGGCATGACTGTATATAAAAGTATGTAAATGATGCGATTCTTCAGCACATGCATATCACCAAAGGTTTTGGTGCCTGTTTTTGAGAATGATTTCACAGCGCTATATTGTAGACTTACTGCTTATATAGCTAGCTACTCATATAAAACAGGTTTCTCAGTGTGTACCACAGGGAGGGAATGCGTGTGTCTGCGTGTTCTTTGCCTGGAGGGTCCAGTGAGGATGTTTTTATTCATAGTGATTGTGATAATGGGTACAAAATGTTTCCTTTTTTGTAAATGTTTAATTATGCACAATCGTAAACTCATGTGGTGAGTGCTTCCGGTTATAAATTATAATTCCATGCTGAAATTAAAGAATAATGTTGGGTGGAGTTGTAGCTTTACTAAGTCATTTCAAGCAATGTTAACTGTCTTATTACTTTCTCTATACGTACCCTGTACATAGTGTATAGCGAAGTTATTGCATTGTACCCAAAAATTCGATACCGGAAATACACCAAAATCCTCTCACCACCTACCCTTTACATGGAAAAATTCTGGAAAATTTTGATTTTCTAAAAAGTGGCTCTAACGATTTTGATTAAAATATCGTATATTACAGATATTTACCTGAAAAATAAAATGTATACCTTAATTTTCTGGGAATAGCTTCTGAAAACTACTTTATTCTTGAGGAATTTTGCATAACTGCTAAACCGTAAGAGATAGACAAAAACTTACCACACAGAAATGTAAAGCACATTAAAACACACAATTTATGCTATACATATTTTTTTCCTGCAGTTGATCGTTTTTGAGGTATTCCTTGATTTTGGTTTCAGTCTTGAAAAACTTACTTTTCTCATACGGGAATTTATCAACTCTTGTCCATACAAAGGAATTTCAGTCACATAGCAACCACCTTTAACCTATGGTACTCACTTATTTCCCTTCTACTTACAAGGAAGCAAGTAATAAGACCATTTCGTTTTTTTTTGTTTCTTTTTTTCTGGATTGGATGAAGCAAATATTAGCATAAGCTTTTTAACAATACTTTGTTGCACGCATGTAGAGAAAGTCATGTGAATGAAACACATCTGATTTTTTTTATATACATATTACTTCTCTATACGTGCTATGTGCATAGTGTATCGAGACGGTATTGTAATGCACCCCAAAATTCGATACCGAGATTTCACCGGAAATACATGTTTTGAGCCCTCATGAATACAAAAAAAGCATTTTTAGAAAAATGTCCGCGTGTGTCTCTGTCTGTCTCTCTGACTTCTGTGTGTGTCTGTGTGTATGTGTGTGTGTGTCATTGGGCAGCATAGCTCAAAAACGTAAAGTCCGTTAATAACTTGGTATTTAAGTTTGGTATCTTCCAAGGATGCGACACGAAGATTTTCAAGAAAATCCCCCCACCCCCAACTACCCTTTACATGGAACTTTTATCGAAAATTTTTATGTTCTAAAAACTGGCTCTAATGATTTTGATTAAAATATCATATAATAAAGACAAATAAAATGTATATCTTGAATTTCCTGATAATAGCCTCTAAAGAAGTGTTTCCCAACATTTTGAAGTTCATGGCACTCTTGGGAATAATATTAAACACCAGGGGCACCCTTCCTTGAATTAAAAGAAAATTAAGCTTAATATGTTAATTTATTGAAATATTATGCAATAATAACATACACCATAACATAATACAGTAAACTTTACTATAATCACTGAGTAAAAATACATCAATAAATTTTGTTCGATTAATGATTAATGTAAAACTTGTGATTGATGCTTAGAGGACAGATATGTGATGTCGGATCTTACAGTTGACAGTGCAACACGCAAATCATCCTCAAGGTTATTCAGTCTATTTCTTGCTTTACATTTTACTGTCACCATAGCAGAGAAGGCTTGCTCGCATAGATAGGATGTTGAAAAGGGCAAAAGTGCGTTAATTGCTTTCTTCATTAGGTTAGGGTACTCCTCTCTCCGTTGAAGCCAAAAACTAGCACCGACACCTCACTCTTGGTGAACTTACCTTTGAGTGTGGAATCAGCGCAAAGATCAATAAATTCATCTCGTTCGCAAGCAGTGAAATCTATTTCCTCTGCACTATCTACGAAATCAAATGGTGAGACAACCCAGTCGAAATTCGTAGTGGAAATAGTTGGAACGTACGCATCTATTGCATCTTGCAATCTTGATAAGTGATCACAAATGCGGTCTTTCAGTTTACCCAGATCTTTATCTCCTGCCACATTAAGAAGAGATGGAAAGTTCGACAAATCTCCTTTTTGAAGTGCAGACTTCCAAGAACTAAGTTTTCTTTTAAAACCTTTCATTTTATTGGTTGAGGAGATTATTGTTTCTTGTCGACCCTACATCGAAACATTCAGTTCATTCAGCTTATGAAAAATATCTGCCAGATACGACAGTTCAAAACACCAAGAATCACTTAGTAAGAGCTCATGAAATGTGTCTTGATTTTCATCCTTAAAAAAAGTTTTTAGCTGTTCTTTAAGTTCGAGAACCCGGTTCAATACACGACCCCGCGACAACTACCTTATTTCTGTGTGAAGTAACAAAGAGGTATGAGCTACATCCGTTGCGCGACATAACTGTTAAAAAATTCTGCACTTTAAAGGTCGAGACTTCATATAGTTCACCATTTTCACAACTTGGTTAAACACTTCAGCAAAATCTTCATTACACGCTTTCACGACTAATGCCTCTCTATGCAGAAAACAGTGAGTTATAATAATGGATGGATTTTCATTGAGAGCTCTGGCAGTAAAACCTTTAATTCCTAAATGTTGCGCCACAAACTAAACACACAGGGATAGGGTTTTCCTTGTTGTTATTCCACTTAAATCCATACGCTAAGTAACTGTCCTGGTATGTTCTTTTCTTGCGTTTGTCTTCTTTATGTGGTGAATTCGACGGTCCGGGAGAAACTGAAGGATTTGGCTTCTTAAAGCAAGCAGTAGGAGCCGACTGTTCACTTTCACTGTCCTGGCGTTTACGTTTAACAATGAACTTATCCATAGCTAAACACTGTGAATCAACGTGAGGAAGAGAACTGAAAGCGCCAAGCGGCGTACACTTTTATATATTCATCTGTCGAAGTCTCGGGAATGTTCGTGAGGAAGCGAGTAATCTCGGGAATGTTCGGCAGGGTATAGCTGTAATGCCATCTGTGGGATACTAGTATAACTGAATTATTGAAATGAATCGACCACTATCACCATCTGCCGTGCATGAGAGTAATTGATTTGACTTATTTTATTTCAAGACCTTACAAGACTTAAGGTTTCCACGGGTTGGGAACCGTTGTTCTAAAGACTACTTTATTCTGGATGAATTTTGCATAACTCCTAAACCGTAAAAGATGGACAAAAACTTAACACACACAAAATGTAGAGCACGTTAAGACACACAATTTATGTTATATACATTTTTTTCGTGGAGTTGATCGTATTTGAGATACTCCTTGGTTTTGGTTTCAGCTTTGAAAAACTTATACTTTTCTTATACAGGAATTTGCCAACTCGTGTCCATACAAACAAAAAACTTCAGTCACATAGTAACCAGCTTTTGATTTTCACTTTAATCTATGCTAATGCCATATTTCACTTCCACTTACAAAAAATCAAGAAATAAAACTAGTTCTGCTATTTTTTCTAGATTAGCATGAAATAACTAAAAGAATAAGCTTATTAACAATACCTAATTTGTTTCAGATATATAGAGAAAGTCATGTAATGGAACACATCAGATTTTTTTTCATGGAGTTGATCGTTTTTACTTTCTCTAGTCCCGTATGTACAACGTACATAGGGATAGAGGAGCCTTGTATTCCAACCAAAAATTCGATACCAAAATTTCACTGGAAATGTATGTTTTAGGGTCCCCTGTATCCAAAAAAAAGCATTTTCACAAAAAGGTCCGTGGTGTCCGTGTGTCCGTGTGTCTGTGAACACGATAACTCAAAAATGAAAAGTCGGTAAAGCACCAACCTTGGTATTTAAGTTTAGTACCTTCCAGAGATGCGACAGGAAGATTTTGAGAAAAATCCCTCCACTACCCTTTACATGGAACTTTTTTCGAAAATGTTGATTTTTTTAAAAATGACTCTAACGATTTTGATTAAATTATCATGTATTAAAGATATTTACCTAACAAATAAAATGTATATCTTGAATTTTCTGGGAGTAGCTTCTGAAGACCTGTCTATTCTTGAATGAATTTTGCTTAATTTGGCATAACTAGTAAACCGTAAGAGATAGAAAAATAATGTAGGTCTTGTTAAAATACACAAGTTATGTCATATACATTTTTCTCGTGGAGCTTACCGTTTTCGAGGTATTCATTGTTATTAGTTTCAGTTGTGAAGTACTTATACTTTTCTCAGACGGGAGTGTCCGTTTTTCTTTTGTTCTACTCCTGGCCAAGAAAAGAAGCGTTTTGTAATGACAATCGCATAACGACAGCTTTTAAAGCATTTGACTATTGGTTTAGCCAAGCGTATTCCCTTATTTTCTTCCTACCTATACGGAACTAAGATATAAGAACATTGTGCTAATGAGTACCACGATCAGCAAGGTGCAGAAAGAAGAAGTAGCTTATGTAAGAAGTTTGTAGAACAGCTAGAGAAAGTCATGTGAGTGTAACACATCAGATTTTTACTTTTTCTATACTATATACATAGTGTATAGAGAATGTATTGCACTCCACCAAAAAATTCGATACGGAGATTTCACCGGAAATATATGTTTTAGGGTCCCCTATATCCAAAAAAAGTATTCTCAGAAAAAGGTCCGTGTGAGTGTCTGTGTCCGTGTCCGTGTGTACCGTGTGTCTGTGAACACGATCACTCAAAAACGAAAAGTCGGTAAAATACCAATCTTGGTATTTAAGTTTAGTATCTTCCAGAGATGCGACACGAGGATTTTGAGAAAAATCCCCCACCCCAAGCTGCCAAGCATGGAACTTTTTTCTAAAATTGTAATTTTCTAAAAAAAATGGCTCTAACGATTTTATTTAATATATCGTACATTAATGTTATTTACCTGACAAATAAAATGTATATTTCACATTTTCTGGGAATAGCCTCTGAAGACTACTTTATTCTGGATGATTTTTTTCAAAACTACTAAACCGTAAGAGATGGACAAAAGCTTAACCCACAAAAAATGTAGAGCACGTTAAAACACACAATTTATGCTATATACACTTTTTTTGTGGAGTTGATCGTTTTTTAGATATTCCCTTTTCTTGGTTTCAGCTTTGAAAAAATACTTTTCTCATACAGGAATTTGTCAACTCCTGTCCATACAAAGGATCATCTGTCACATAGCAACCATCTTTTGGCTTTTACTTTAACCTATGGTACTCCCTTATTTCACTTCTACTTACAATAAAGCAAGAAATAAGACTATTTCTGCAAATTTTTCTCGATTAGCATGAAATAAATAAAAGATAAGCTTATTAACAATAATAATTTACAGAGATATAGAGAGAGAGTCATGTGAATGGAACACATCAGATTTTTTTAGATATTCCTTGTTTTTGGTTTCAGTTTTTAAAAAACAATTTTTCTCTTACACGAATTTGTCAACTCCTGTCACACAAACATTGGAACTTTGGTCACATAGCAACCAGATTTTTACTATCACTTTAAGCTATGGTACTCCCTTATTTCGCTTCGACTTTTAAGGAAGCAGGTTATAAGACTATTTCTGCTAATTTTTCCTCGATTAGCATGAAGAAAATAGAAGCATAAGCTTTCTAACAAAAATTTGTTGCAGAGATTTAGAGAAAGCCATGTGAATGGACAATATCAAATTTTTTTTGTGGAGTGATTGGTTTTTATTTTCTCTACACATACTATCTACATAGCGTATAGAGAAGGTATTGCACTCCACTCAAAAATTCGATACCGAAATTTCACCGGAAACATACGTTTTAGGGTCCCTGTATCAAAAAAAAAGTATTTTCAGAAATAGTCCGGGTGTGTGTGTGTGTGTGTGTGTGTGTGTGTGTGTGTGTCTGTCAGTGGTCCGCGTGTCCGTGTGTCTGTGAACACGATAAATCAAAAACGAAAAGTCAGTAAAATACCAAACTTGCTATTTAAGTTTAGTATCTTCCAGGGATGCGACACGAAGATTTTGAGAAAAATCCCCCCATCCCAAACTTTCCCTTACATGTAAAATTTTTCAAAAATTTTAATTTTCTCTAACGATTTTGATTAAAGCTTCGTATGTTAAGTATATTTGCCTGACAAATAAGATGTATATTTTGAATTTTCTGGGAATAGCCTCTGAAGACTACTTCATTCTGGATGAATTTTACGGAATTTTGCAAAACTGGTAAACCGTAAGAGATGGACAAAAACTTACCACACAAAAAATCTAGAGCACATTAAAACACACAACCTATGTTATATACATTTTTTTTCGTGGAATTGATTGTTGTTAAAATATTCCTTGTTTTAGTTTCAGCTTGAAAAACTTATACTTTTCTCATGCAGGAATTTGTCAGCTGTTTTCCATGTAAACAAAGGAACTTCAGTCACATAGCAATCAGCCTTTGACTATCAGTTTAACTTATGGCACTCCCTTATTCCACTTCTACTTGCATAGAAGCGAATAATAAAACTATTTCTGCTAATTTCTTCTCGATTACCATGAACTGAATTGAAGCATAAGCTTTTTAACAATACTTTGTTGCAGAGATGTAGAGAAACACATATGAATGGAGCACATTAGATGTTTTAGCTATTCCTCGTTATAAGTATCAGCTATAGAAAGCCTATAGTTTTCTCATACGGGAATTTCTCAACTGCTGTACATACAAACAAAGCAACTTCAGTCACATAGAAAAAGATTTTGACTATCATTTTAGCCTATGTTACTCCCTTATTTCCCTTCTACTTGCATGAAAGAAAGTACTAATCTATTTTTATCTATTTTTACTCTCTCTATACTTGCTATGTACATAGTGTATAGAGAAGGTATTGGAATGCACCCAAAGATTCGATACCGAGATTTCCCGGAAATTCATGTTTTAAGACCTCATGAATATAAGAAAATTTTTTTTAGAAAAATGTCCGTGTGTGTGTGTCGGTCTGTCTGTCTTTTTGTGTGTGTCTGTGTGTGTGGGGGTGTGTGTGTGTGCAGCATAGCTCAAAATCGAAAAGTCCGTTAAAAACCAAACTTGGTATTTAGGTTTGGTATCTTCCAAGGATGCGACACGAAGATTTTCAAGAAAATCCCTATACCCCCAACTACCCTTTATATGGAACTTTTATCGAAAATTTTGATTTTCTAAAAACTGGCTCTAATGATTTTGATTAAAGACAAATAAAAGGCAAATATTAAAGACAAATAAAATGTAAATCTTGCATTTTCTGGGAATAGCCTCTGAGGACCACTTTATTCTGCTAAACTGTAACAGATGGACAAAAACTTAACGCACAAAAATGTAGAGCACGTTAAAGCACACAATTAATGTTATATACATTTTTTTCGAGGAGTTGATCGTTCTTGAGATATTCGTTGTTTTTGGTATCAGCTTTGAAAAACTTATACTTTTCTCATACAGGAATTTGCCAACTCGTGTCCATACAAGCAAACGAACTTCAGTCACATAGGAATCAGATTTTGGCTTTCCCTTTAATCTATGGTACTTCCTTATTTCGCTTCTACCCACAATAAAGCAAGAAATAAGACTATTTCTGCTATTTTTTCTCAAGTAGCATGAAATAAAAGAATAAGATTAACAATAATTTGTTACAGAGATGTAGAGAAAGTCATGTGAACGGAATATATCAGATTTGTTTTTCTCTCGATTAACATGACATAAAAAGAACCACAAGTTTTTAACAATAATTTGTTGTAGAGATGTAGAGACAGCCATGTGAATTCCCCCCCCCCCCAGTCTGACTCTACCTATCCAACTCCTGTCCTTCACACGGCTATGTGTAAAAAAACAGCTATTCCATACAAATTGACCAAAATAGTTGGCTATACTATGAATCCTGGGTCAAAAGTACTTACATCATTGTAAGTCGCCATTGGGGTTTTCATCTCAAAATAATTTGAGATCACCTTGTGGTATACCGGGAAACATGCGAGTCAGTTGAGAAATACAATGTTATGCCGGCATGGTGCCATGGTAGCTCAGTGGCAGAGCAACCGGCTAGAGATTGGGAGATCTGTGGTTCAAATCCCCGCTGTGGCATTGCATTTTTCGGTCTGACTCTAGCAATCCTTACCTTGGTTTGTCCCGTTACATTAGTTCAGTTTAGATTTGAAAGCGTTTACAGCTGTGGTTGGCTCAGCAATCCGACAAAGAAAGCAAATCGATTCTGTTGAGGATTTAGACCTCGAATCCCTATTATACTAATATACTGTGTAACTAAGCCTACAATGGCAGCCATAGAGTTACAGAGACTGGGAAAACTCCTATCACTTCTGGCGGAGTGAGGGATAAAAGTGGTCCAGCTAGTCGATATGGGGAAGCGAATCCGGACAATAGAGGCAGTCCTTTCACCTTCACTCCGGTACATTTGACAACTTCACGGTGAGCTGGCGGTCCTGAAAGCGGTGCTGGCGTGGTGCCGGAGAGATACGGTCACAATACCGCAGTTGTTCTACAGGTACTGGATTACGTTAAATCAAGCATAAGGAATCTCTGCTTAATCTGTTCTTGCAGCCCTCTCTCCCACACACACAGACAGCTAAGCTATGTGAGAGCTGACAGAAAAGCTGTGTTTGCTGCCACCTGGCTTTTCCAGACGCATCTGTGCCTTTAGCGCGACGCTGCAGAGAGTTGCACACTAATATCGCTTTCAGTTCTTTCAACCTTTCTGAAAAGTGTGACAATATGGCCGAAAAAGCCTTAGGAAACACAATTAACACTGCTATTTACAATAAGAATCGTTTACATAGTTTATTTTATTTTGTCACTAACTACTTTTATTTGCCTTCTAAACGTACTCGTTATTTTAAATTCTTCAAAGCGCCAATTCTGGGCATTCTTCCTTCCTACATTTTCAGTTCATGTCAGTACCACTTTTTCGCATTTATAAGCCTCGAAGCTACGTGGATTTGATACTGGTGAACACCTGCTCTTATTCATAGGTTTCTCGTGGGTTCCCCAGGTCGGAAGGGAAATGTTGGAGTGCTTCTTCTTCTACCGCAACATTCCGTCTCTCATTTCTTGTACCCCATAATTTCCTTCATTGTCGCTTGTTTTAGATTTTTGGACCAGAAAACAGTGTTTGACGGATATGACTGGACAAGAGTTTTTCCCTGGCATTGGCAGGGTTGGCCTCACCTGCAAAGTGGATCCTACCAATAGGGTTTAGCGATTCGTGAGTGGTGTCGGGTGACATATGTTGTATACGAAATGGAAATGTTAAGGGACACCCCCCAACACCTTAGTGTACAGAGAAGATATTGTATTGCATCCAAAAATTCGAAATTGAGATTTCACCGGAATACTTGTTTTGAGAACCCCTGAAACCATAAAACGCATTTTAGCAAAATGTCTTTATGTGTGTGCGCGCGCGCACGCGCGTAGACAGCACAACTCAAAAACTTAATGTCCGTAAAATACCAAACTTGGTATTTAAGTTTACTATCTTCCAAGAATTTGACACTAAGATTTTCAAGAAAATGCAAAAAAAAAAAAAAAAAAAATTAAAATTATGGTTTTCTCAAAAATGCCTTCAAGATTTTGATTGAAATGGCTTATATTAACGATACAAGACAAATAAACTGTATACCTTAACTTTTATGGATTAGCCTCTGAAGACCTCCATATTCTGAATGAATGTGGCTGAATTTTGCAAAACTGGTAAACCGTAAGGGATAGACAAAAACTTACTACACATAAAATGTAGATCTCATTAAAATACATAATTTATGTCGTATATACCTTTTCGTGGGGTTTGCCGTTTCCGGGACAGCCCTTGTTATTAGTTACAGCTTTAAAATAAACTTTTATGATACGACTCCTGGTTTTCAATTGCATAACAATAGCTTTTAAAAGATTTGTCTATCGCTTTAGTGTACTGTACTACCTTATTTAGCTGCTACTTAGAAGGTAACAAGTGATAGGTCCATTTCTGCTAACGTTTATCTCCATTAGCATATAGTAAATAGAAGAATAAGCTTATTAACAATAATTTTTTACAGAGATGAAGAAATATTCAAATGAAGGGAACACATCATACTCTTTTGTGGTGGAATGTACGAGTACTACAGAAAAGTACAGAGAAGTGAAATGACAAAGAAAGTCTGGAAGTAGTGTATGCCTAAAAAATTAGTTAACATAAGTTGCGTGTTCTGTCTGAAGTGTGGCTTTGTCTAGTAACATATTGTTTACCATTATAAAAAGTCATCCAAAATTAAATATCTCTAATACTATTCCGCTTGCCAAACCCTCTTATTCCCAAAGATTTTTTCTAAACATCCACGAAAGAAGTTAAATGCTCATAAACGTTTCAGTGTACTCTAGATTCCTCATTAGTTTAAAGAGTGACATTTGCACTCATTTTACTCGGCACTTTTTGAAATAAGACTGTATTCCAGTATTCTTTTCATGCTATATTCATAACCACTGTATATTATTTTATATATAGATTCCAAACATACATATTTAAAGTTTTTTCTCGAAGGCATGAAAAAAAAATCCGCTGTAATAATCTTCACCCTAAAATTTTAAAAATGATATGCAGCTTCTTACTTTCATGCAGATATGCTACTGGAAATGTTACGTTTGTAACAAAGTATAGCATTTTATCACATACCTCAGTAAAGCAAGTACTTCCAAAGATATTATCTACATTTCCTGTTTTCATTTGGAAGGGAGGATTACTTTGCTAATATTTGCCACTTGTAGAAATCAAGAAACTAAAGACGCCCTACTCTTCAATAGGTTCAATTAACTAAAAAAAACTGAGAAGACATAGCAAATTGAAATTTCCAAATATTCTTAAAAGTTGTCTATCAAAGGTTCTTTGCGAATTTACTAATATTTCAACGGTATAAATTTAAACATATATTTGAACAATATTCAGACATTACCAATTTCAATTGTTATATTTAAAGAAAAACACAATACATATAATATGATGATTATGATCATGTTGATAATGATAATAATAGTGCTACTACAACTACCACTACTACTACTACCGCTACCAGTACTACCACTACTACTACTACTACTACTGCCACTACTACTACCACTACTACTACCACTACTACTACCACTACTACAACTACTACTATTACTACTACCACTACTACTACTACTACTACTGCCACTACTACTACCACTACTACTACCACTACTACTACCACTACTACAACTACTACTATTACTACTACCACTACTACTACTACTACTACTGCCACTACTACTACCACTACTACTACCACTACTACTACCACTACTACAACTACTACTATTACTACTACCACTACTACTACTACTACTACTACTACTACTACTACTACTACTATTACTACTACTACTACAACTACTACTACTACCACTACTACTACAACTATTACTACTATTACTACTACCACTACTACAACTACTACTACTACTACTACTACAACTATTACTACTACTACAACTACTACCACTACTACTACTACTACAACTACTACCACTACTACCACTACTACAACTACTACCACTACTACCACTACTACAACTACTACTACTACTACCACTACTACCACTACTACCACTACTACCACTACTACAACTACTACCACTACTACCACTACTACCACTACTACCACTACTACCACTACTACAACTACTACCACTACTACAACTACTACAACTACTACCACTACTACCACTACTACCACTACTACCACTACTACAACTACTACCACTACTACAACTACTACCACTACTACAACTACTACCACTACTACCACTACTACAACTACTACCACTACTACCACTACTACTACTACTACAACTACTACCACTACTACTACTACTACAACTACTACCACTACTACCACTACTACAACTACTACTACTACTACTACTACTACTACTACTACTACTACTACTACTACTACAACTACTACTACTACTACTACTACTACTACTACTACTACTACTACTACTACTACTACTACATCTTGGACGACAAACAGGGCTCTGGCAAGGCAGGACTAATATGGTGCCAACCGGCGAGATTTTGGTTTACTCTACTGTTTTGCAATATGGATAAGGAATTTAAGGATACTAGTTTACGGGACAGGGGCTTCGGATCCCCAGAACCGGTCGGGAATGTGGGTGATAGAGCGGGCCCCACCCGACCGTCAACAAGCGACTGCTCTGCGACGGAAGAAATTACAAGGGAAAATTTTCCATCTGGATTGGAACGGCAAGAAAAGAAAATATTGGAGGTAGATCCTTTAAGACGAAGGATGTTACTAAACGAACGCCACCAGGTTTAAAGAGGAGTTCTGTCTCCCAAGAGTGGTCGCTCTTAGGATGGACACAGAGGACGTAGAAATAACTAATGAAAGAGATAAGGCGATGGCATTACAGAGAGAAGAAGACATAAGTAAGAACCAAAAGAGGAAAAGGGAAGAATCACCTGCAACAGAGGAGAAGGAAGCGAAGAGGGTGGAACATAGGCCCTTTAGATAAGGAAATATCTGGGTCTTCAATGCAGACTAATACTGAAGAGGTAGATCAGTGCGGTGGCGGGAGTGATAGTAGAGAAATAAGAGAGGAATTTAGCTATGTTCATAGAATGATAAAAGAATTGTATGAACAAAGTAAGATGGTTTTTAAATTAATAAAGAATACTCCGAATACAAAAGCTAATATTAAAAAGGGGTGAAAGACATGAGTCAAAGGACTGAAACTATACTGAGTCATTGGAATGAGTGGAATATTGAGTTAAAGAAAACTGATTCTGTGCCAGTAGCTGTGCAAGCCGATGTTGGCGAGGGTGTTACGCTTACTACCAAAAAAGCGAGATACCGGGAGGTAGCAACCCAATTCGATATTGAGTTAAAGAAAACTGATTCTGTGCCAGTAGCTGTGCAAGCCGATGTTGGCGAGGGTGTTACGCTTACTACCAAAAAAGCGAGATACCGGGAGGTAGCAACCCAATTCGATATTGAGTTAAAGAAAACTGATTCTGTGCCAGTAGCTGTGCAAGCCGATGTTGGCGAGGGTGTTACGCTTACTACCAAAAAAGCGAGATACCGGGAGGTAGCAACCCAATTCGATATTGAGTTAAAGAAAACTGATTCTGTGCCAGTAGCTGTGCAAGCCGATGTTGGCGAGGGTGTTACGCTTACTACCAAAAAAGCGAGATACCGGGAGGTAGCAACCCAAGTCGACATGGAGTTAAAGAAAAGTGATTCTGTGTCAGTAGCTGTGCAAGCCGATGTTGGCGATGGTGTTACGCTTACTACCAAAAAAGGGAGATACCGGCAGGTAGAAACCCAAGTCGATATGGACAAAGAGGTACAAATGGAAGGCAAAATAAGGGAAGCTGTATCCCAGTTAACAAGTTTTAAAGAATTTCCTCTTTGGCTGAAAGCGACTGGCCCGAGAGCTGATTTTAAGCTACACGGATTGAATATGGGCATCCTCTTAAGGTAGAAGGGGATATTGCAATGGTATTTAATGTAGGGAACAAAGGACAAGGAATGGTGGAGAAATTCAAAGAGGTCTACCCGGATATATCTGATGTGTTATCAAAAGGAATAGAAGGATATAACGTGGAGTTTCTACAAATGAACTCCAATATTACCACAAGCAAAGGAAACAGGAAATATCTGTCGAGAAATATATACCTGATACCGTATAAAAAAGATGCAAACGGGGATAATGATATAGAGCTCCTGAATGAAAGATTAGTTCAATGGGAAAAATTATTCCAAGAACATCAGAGGGAAAATGTTATATTTGTAACGCCAAATGAATTGGATAAAATATTGATTAGAAAGAACTTGGAATGGATTTTTAATAAAAGTAAAATTGCTGTTAGATATCTACTTCCATCAATTATACAGCGAGAGCAACGAAATATAAGTGGATGGCACGAACAAGACTCTGGCAAAAAGAAAGGAGATGAAGTGCAGGAAATGGTTAAAGCTAAGGTAAGCGGGAAAACGTTTGCTGATGTCTTAAAGGCAGTTAAGCAGGAAGTAGATGTGGATAAGATCGGAGTAAAAATTAAAACCATTAAAGAGATTGGCAAGGAAGACCTATTGCTTACCATAGAAGGAGAAGGTAAAGCAAATGTACTGAAGCAAGAGTTGCAGATGAAAAGTATCTAAAATTTAGAAGTGACCTCAAAGAGCAATGTAGCTATTGTGCTATTGTATGGGGTGGATCCATCTGTTGGAGAAGATGTGTTAAAAATGGCACTCAGCAAGGCAACCGGAGAAAACGAGACGGAAATTGAGGTAAATAGTTTTAGACCAGGTAGATTTGGAAATAACTATGCTACCATAACTCTACCAAGGGAAACAGCAAGAAGGATAATAAAAAGTAGGAAAATGCAGATAGGCTGGACAGTCTGTCAGGTGCGGGAAAGGGTGCCTATTCTAAGATGTTATAGATGTCTAGATTTAGGCTATAGAGCGTACCAATTTAAAAAAAGATGTAAATAGGACAAAGGATTGCCTTAAATGTGGAGAGACAGGGCACAGTGTAAAAAAGTGTTCAAAGAATGCTTATTGTAGTAGATGTCAAGTAGAAGGACACAGATTTGATCAGATGAAATGTCCTACATTTAGGAAATTGGTATTGGAGAGTATGGGAAGATGGGAAAATAAAAAATAATGCATCTGGTTACACAGACCATACACATAATTCATGCAAACCTGATGAGGTCCAAGTACAGTCATGATATGTTCATGGTTGCATCAGTAGATAAGTCAGCAAGTGAGCCAAATAAAAAACATGTGGCTGGTAGAAATTGGATAAAGGACAAATGGGTGGATGTTGCTATTTTAATTATAAATAAGAACTTGGAAGTATCCACTATAAGAGCAGAAGATGGATATGTATACCTTGGTTTTAAGAAGTGGCAACTGTTTGCATGTTACAGTTCACCGAACGTACCCTTTGAAGAGTTCAAGAGCGATACAGATAAATTGATGCAAGATCATAAAGATGCTGGAGGAGAGAGTGTCATCTTGGGAGATCTAAATATTAAATCGCCACTATGGGGTTCACCCACCACAGATCGCAGAGGTAGATACTGGACAGAGTGATTGGCTTCGCTAGATTTTGTCGTTCTAAACACAGGGGAGGTGCCCACATTTGTTAGCGGCAGCTGTGAATCTTATATAGATGTAACCTGTGCTACACAGCGAATTGCAAAGCAAATAGAGGAATGGCAATTACTAGAGGAGGAAACCCTCAGTGATCATAGATTTATCTATTTTGAGCTCAAAGGGGCAAGAGGATGTAAAGAGAGAATTATTGAGAAAACCAAAGTAGCCTATGATTGGGAAGTATTTGAAATACTGTTAGACTGGAAGGTTAAAGGTAACAAGGAAGCGGAAGATGCGGATGAATTGATTAATATCTTGCAAGAAACCTGTGCCATTAGTCAGATACAAAATAATAACGGGATAAAGAACAGAGTAACCTATTGGTGGACGAAAGAAATAAGCGAAGCTAGGCGTACATGTATTGAAAAGAGAAGGTTGTTAACCAGGTCTAATAAAAAGAACATAGAGATTGTGGAGATTCAACAACTTAGGGAAAACTACAAGGTGTGCACAAAAGAATTAAGGTGTCTTATCCAGCAATCGAAGAGAAGACAGTGGCAAATGTTGTGTGACGAACTAAATAATGATATTTGGGGTGCAGGCTATAAAATCGTGACTGAGCGACTAGTAAACAGAATGCCGGTTTGCTTAACCAGAGAAAAGAAATATTGCCGAAGTACTATTTCCACATAGAGAAGGCAGGATGGAGTCGCTATGTCCAAGTTTTAAAGTGGATGTATTTACGATGGAGGAACTGAGGGCAGTAGTATTTTTTTTTTTTTTTTTACCGTGGAGGGGAAAAATGCATTACGCATTCAACCCCCAGCCGAAGTGCTGGGAGGATATGTGGGACTCTCTGCTTCCTCATGCGGCATACCCACTAAAAAACCCCTCCACGTTATAACAGTAGTTTGTTGAGAATCACGTGGCTTTGCGCGGTCCCGCTGATGCACCCGCGTTAGTAGACGAAAGGTAGGAACCTGCCGCACGTTGTGCGGGAGCGGGTGAAAGGTTATTTCTAGGCTGACAGCCATTCAGTAGTAAATATATAAAAGTAGGGAAAGTGCCAGAAATTGATAGAATTCCTCCAGAGGCGATAAAGGGTATGGCTAAAGTTGCGCCAGAATGTATTTTAAACATATTGAATGAGTTGATAGTAAAACAAAGTTTTCCAGAAAAATGGAAAATAGCTAAGGTAGTCTTTCTGATGAAAGGGGGTAAATCCCCACAAGATCCATCAGCATATAGATCCCTATGTCTTTTGAATACAGTTAGTAAGCTCTATGAAGGTTTGATACGCTTAAGGTTAAAAAAAGAAATAGAAAGGAAGAGGATTATGTAACCGTCAATACGGCTTTAGAAAAGGGAAGTCCACTATTCAAGCAATTGAAGCGGTGACTCAGATCAAGAAAAATGCTGAAGATAAGTGGGTAGCATTAATAACATTGGATGTGAAAAACGCATTCAACATGGCGATGTGGAGTTATATACCCGTAATAGATGCGCTTAAAAGAAGAACTATTCCTGAATATTTGATTCAGATTATAATATCTTATTTCGAAGGAAGAAGTATTCAAATAGATAATGAAGAGATGGAAATAACTGCAGGTGTGCCACAAGGTTCAATAATAGGGCCAACTTTGTTGAATATATTGTATGATGGAGTCTTGGAAGTGCAGGGGCAACAACTATTGCCTTTGCCGATGATTTAGCATTGGTAGTATCGGCGGAAGACGAAGAGGAGCTCGTCTATAGAGTAAATGAGTCACTAAGAAGCATCGACAGGTGGATGCAACGAAACAAATGGGAGTTGGCACCGCAAAAGACAGAATCTGTAATAATGAAAGGACCCCGGCGGAAGCATAATATAAGTTTTATGCTACGAGGGGCAAAAATTACACCTACTAAGGCATTAAGATATTTGGGTGTTATGATTGATGAATACACCACATTTGGGGCCCATATTAAAATGATAATAAAGAAAGCGGAAGAAAAAATATCCCAACTAGTACGTGTAGTGCCCAATATTGGAGGACCGAGGCCGATAAAACGGCAGATCATATATAGTGCTGTCAATTCTATTTTGTTATATGCCTCATCTGTACGGGGTATTGCGCTCAACAGGAAAAAGTACGCAATGGACATGGAGAGGACACAAAGAAAGATGTTGCTCAGGGTGATTTGTTCATATCGCACCATCTCTAATAGAGCACTACAGGTGATTGCAGGGATACTACCTACCGATTGACCTACAGATAAAAGAGAGGCAGCTCATGTATGAAGAAATGCCTGAAAACTGGCGCTTCCATAAATCAACTATTCGAGCGGAAATGATAAAAGAATGGCAAAAAGATGGGATGAAACAACTTTGGCTGGACAATGGACAAAGAGATTGATTCCAGATATAGTGAAGTGGGTAAATTGCGAATTCCACCAGATGAACTATTATCTGACACAAGTTTTAACAGGGCATGGCAGATTCCAAAACTATGCATTAAAGATGGGAAAAGTAGACAACAGTAATAATTGTAGGCATTGCCCAGCTGAGGACTCTGTAGAGCACACAGTATTCCAATGCGAGAAATGGAAGGAAATAAGAAAGGAAGTAAATAATAAACTAGGACTGGTACTTACACCTGAGAATATAATCTCAACGATGATAAATAATAGGTTGGCCTGGGAAGAAGTGAAAAGACTAAGTAAGATAATATTGGAGACCAAGGAAAAAGAAGACAGGAAGTAATGATGCACAGCTACCATTTTGATGTTAATGCCCATCCGCAGTTCCAAAATGAGTAGTGTAGAGGTAGGGGTTTTTAGATGGTGAAAATCCATCTACTACTACTACTACTACCACTACTACCACTACTATTACTACTACCACTACTACTACTACTACTACTACTACCACTACTACCACTACTATTACTACTACCACTACTACTACTACTACTACTACTACTACTAACCTATTACTACTACTACTACTGCTATTACTACTACCACTACTACTACTACTACTACTACTACTACTAACCTATTACTACTACTACTAACACAACCACTACTACACTATTACTACAACTACTACTACCAACACCACCACTACTACTACTACTACTACTACTACTACTACAACTACTACAACTAGTACTACTACCACTACTACAATTACTACTACTACCAACACTACCACTATTGCTACCACTACCACCACTACCACTACTATTACTACTACTACCACCACTACTACTAACACTACTATTACTACTATTACCACTACTACTACCACTACTACCACTACCACTACTGCTAACCTACTACTACCACCACTATTATTACTAACACCACTATTGCTACTACTATTACCACTACTACTACAACTACTACTACCACCACTACTACTACCACTAGTACCACTACTGCTACTACTATTACCACTACTTCTACCACTACTACCACTACCACTACTGCTAACCTACCACTACAACTACCACTACTACTACAATTACTATTACTACCACTACTTCTAATACAACTACTACTACTACTACAACAACTACTACCACTACTACTGTAACCACTACTACTACCACTACTGCTACTACCACTACTGCTACTGCCACTACTTTTATTACTACTACTACTACCACCACTACTATTGTTACTACTACCACTACTACTACCACTATTACTAACACTACTGCTATTACTACTACCACTACTACTCCGACTACTACTACCACTACTCCTACTACTACCACTACTACTGCTACTACTACTACTACCACTACTCCTACTACTACCACTACTACTGCTACTACTACTACTACCACTACTACTGCTACTACTATTACTACTACCACTACTGCTACCACAAGTACTACCACTACCATTACTGCAGCTACTACTACTACCATTAGTACTACTCTTACTTCTAGTAATTATAATAATAATAATAATAATAATAATAATAATAATTATACAAACGCAGTTCTATCCCACGACAGAGTGAGTGCGTTAACTAAGATCATTAAAGTCTATTTCTAGAAAAATCAAATTACCAAACATTTTCCATGTAACGTTTAGTGTAATTAGTATAACTGATAACTCATCTTTGGAAGATAATGAACAAAACACTATATTTGGTATTTATCCTTTGTATTATCTTTAAGTAATGTTGCTCTCAATAAACCAATGTTTTCTAAATATGCCCTTTTTGTTGGAATTCAAGGATGTATTTGCAGTGAATCTGATATGTAATTTTTATGTTTTACATTTTCTTTACATATTAAGTCAATGGTGGAGAAAGTAATAAAATAGACATATTATATCAAATAATTAATAAATAGTAATAAAACTGAAACAAATTTGTTAACTTTTATTCCATATAATGATGGTAATGTGCCTCAGTAAAAAACAGTAGTGTTGTTCTGATTAAAATCTTATAATAATCTGTAAAGAAAGAAACATGACTCAGGAATTGTTCTTCATTTGATGATTCTGTTTTACTTTTCTTATATATAAACAGAAGTTATTGCAATCTCTAGAAACTTTGATTCTGAAATTTGAGCGAAAACAAATAATTTGAGCAACCCTGAATGGATAAAAGCATATTTATAAAAAAAAAAAACGTCCGTCTGTTTCTTTCTGTCTTTTCGTTTCCCGGTGTGTGTGTGTGTGTGTGTGTGTGTGTGTGTGAAAGTCTAAAACAAAAATTTGGTTGAATAAAATTCTTGATATTTACTTTAAGTGTTATCCAAAGATACCAAATTAACATTTTCAAATATGTATATTCTTCTGTACGTATTTGGTATACGTTAAAAGAATGACAAAAGCGTATTACACAATATACATATATACGTTTAAAACGCAAAATTTGTTCCAAATAACCTTGTTTGTGACAAAGCCATTTCCGAAATATTCGCTATTAATTGTTTGAAGGATTTTGTCATTCTTTTAAAGTCCTGTTTCCATTTGTTTTTTACGATTGCGTGGAGAACTTTAAGCCGGGCATGTAGCTTGCATTTGCTTATCGTTTCACTATCACTATTCTTTATGTGTCTGTAAGAAAATGTGCTATATATGTATTTTTGGAACGGTTTATCCCAATTAAAATAAAATGAACCTGAAAATAAACCTTTGTGACAGTATTTTGTATAGCAACTAATAAACGAAAGAAAGTAGAGAAAACCATGTAAGAGTAACAACTCAGAGTTGTTTTATTTTGTAGTATGGAAAGGAGGCAAGTCTATATTAATCCTTTTTACATTCATTCTTATATCTCCATTCAACTGCTATGGTCATCGGGGTTTTTGGCTGAGACAACAGTGTTGTTACTCTTTGAACTTAGGTAGTTAACACACGCACATTCATTGTCACATCTAAATTTCGAGACTCCATAGGGAGGTAGCAAACATTCCAGTGAAAGAGAAATATCCACCGCGGCCGTGAGTCGAACTCGGAACCTCGCTGACCAGTCCACTACGGAGACAATCGACCACTGTTTGTTGTCCCCACACATTGTTTTGTTTGTAGAGCTTTAGAGAAATCTGTGCGTGGCGACACATTTACTGTGTTTGTTCACTAAACATCATTCCGTAACCACATGTGGGGAGTACAAACAGCTAGTATAAACTTTAGCTCAGGTCCAGCAAAACATGCTAAAATAATAATCAAAGAAAAGCGAGCCTTTTTTCTTGTTTCACACACTCAACCCCTGAAAAATAAACCTCTCTTATCATAGGTAAGTATTTGGAACTTTTAGTTTTACTCTGCTCTAGTAAAGTATAACAACAACAACAACAACACAGCGTCGTTGAGACATGGTTAGTTACCGTCAGCTACATTCTCAAAAAAGCGGCAGGTAGGAATACTATGTTTACATTTTCTCCTACTAGTGTTATGTATTTTCCTACATGGTGAGTCCCCTTGAACCTGTGTGGTGATTTCTTTAGAAGCAACTAACTCTTTGACTCAGGTTGTTACTGTTTTTATTAAGGAACATCTACATGCATACGTGTAAACTCAGAGAGCAAACTGAACCAACCGGTAGTCAACCCCCGGACCATTGGGTTCAAAAACCACAAAAACTAATCCCTAGACTATGGAGGTAGTCTGTTCTTAATTATTGTTTCTATTAAGTCTTTCTTCTTCTCCTCCTCCTCCTACTACTACTACTACTACGACTTTCAGGGATTAAGGGTATACCAAAGTGATTAATACGAAGGTACTAAAACTGGAGCTATAATTTCAGCATACATACGTACCTAAAGAAGTATTGTTCTGCAACCAAAAATTCAAAATTCAAATTTCACTGGAAATATATATTTTGAGGTCTCTTTAGTTCCAAAAAGGTCATTGTGTGTACATGTATGTGTGTGTGTGTGGACAGCATAGCTCAAAAACGAAAATACCGTTAAATTACTAACTTCGTATTTACGTTTAGCATCTTCGGAGGATGCTACACGAAGACTTTCAAGAAAATACTCCAACCAACAAACTACCATTTGCATGGAAAATATTTGAAGTTTTTGTTTTTCTCTAACTGGCCGTAACGATTTTTATTAGAAGTCCGTAATTAAAGATATTTGCATTACAAATAAAATGAATATTTTGAATTTTCTGAGAACAGTCACTGAAGACCTCTTTATTCTGATTGAGTTTTGCATAACGGTTAAACCGTGAGAGATAGACAAAAACTTACTATTCTTATCTACTTACAAGGGGGCAACTAATAAGACCAAATTCTGCTAATGTTTGGATCGATTAGCATGGCGTAGATAAAAGAGTATCTATGTAATCTTTTTCAAAAATAGTTTGTATATTGAACAGGTAGAGAAACTTATGTGAATGGAGCACATGTGCTTTTTTTTTGTATGGACATTACCGATAACAACAGATGTGTTCATACCAAGTTTCATTTATGATAATTTATGCTCTATAGATTTTGAACTAAATGCACCACCAACATCTTTGCAACAACTTTTCTATTTGAAACTTTCCTAAAGTACCTTTTAACATTTGTTTTACATCACAAAGTGGAAAAACTGCAAAACAAAACAAAACAAAAGAAACAGCGCATAATTATTATACTAATTAATGTTTACAAAGTGATTCATAACCAACATAAACATTCGAAACATTATTGTATTCAGAGCGCTGTTGTAAAATTTGAAACTGAAAAAATGACTTTAAATTTTGATCTTTAAATGCAGTTCAACATATATGTTGCATGCAAAATTTGAGCATTTTAAGTTTGAAGTAAGCTTTATTTTTGACAGAGTGAGACTGAAAAATTCAATGCTATAGCCGGGATCTGAACCTGGATCTCTAGCCGATACTGAGCTAGCATGGCAACATTAAACTCCCTAAATGACTCCTATTTCCCGGACATAGGTCAAAGGCGACTACAATATCGCTAGAGACCCGTGGCTCAAATCCCGGCTATGGCAATACATTTTTCAGTCTTACCTACAAAAACTTGTGTCCTACACACGGCTTGTTTGGGAAAAAAAAAAAAAAACAATTAATTAATTAATGATACATTTTTTTTTACCAAGTAATCCAAAAATAGACATTTTAAACCAAAAATTGCTGGAAAACACCTCTGGGTGCCCTTAAATCTTATTGCTGTATCCGGCTCTAATTGAATTGATAAATTCATTTCTCTGGTCCCTTTTTCAGCTTTTCATTTACATAGTCAAAATCTTAAATTTTAAGAGTGAAGGTACTATAACACTAAAGGTATGATGGAGATCTAACATCGATTTTGACATCATCTGAAAATGGCATGTTTATTTTAAGAACAAAGGTTCTTAGAAATTTATTATAATTTTCCTTTTTCTTTATTATTTTATTTTGTTGGATCCTGTATTTAAACTTCTCCTGTTTTTAAGGTAAAGGAATGGTGTGTTCTTTATGTCTAATATGGTGTTTAACGCCCGCTTTTACTACCTTGGCACCGCAGGCGATGACATTGAAGATAGAGCACCGGTGGAATGTGATGGCGGGTGAAACCGGAGAATCAGGAGAAAACCCGCCCCTGCGCCGCTTTGTCCACCGCAAGTGTCACATGCGGTCGCTTGGGATCCAACCCGGGCAGTCTAGGTGAGATCTAATATTATGGTAGTTCACAATTGGCATAGAGGAGGCAATGTATACCATAACAACTTAGATGATGTAGAAAGCCGTTATGTTACTACCTGTACATCCTTGAAGAATTACATATTTTCAATGCAAATTCGGACAATAAAGAAAAGACGGAAATCCGAAAATTTCTGAATGCAACTTGGGCGACTCGCATTCGGGAGGTTCCGTAGATGTAGTTAGATGTAGCTAGTAGATGTTAAGGTAGTCCTGATGGAGAGGCTGGCTTCAAGCTCCAATTTAGGGAGTAAGCAACTTCAGCACTAATAGATGTTAAGGTAGTCCTGATGGATTGGCTGGCATCTAGCTCCAAGTTTAGGGAATAAGCAACTTGAGCACTAATAGCTGCTAAGGTAGTCCTGATGGAGTGGCCGACTTCAAGCTCAAAGTTTAGAGAGTAAGGATCTTCAGCACTAGTTTATAGATGGCACTTCAGGTAGTCCTGATGGAGCGGCTGGCTTCAAGCTCCAAGTTTAGGGAGTAAGCGACTCCAGCACTAGTAGAAGTTAAGGTAGTCCTGATGGAGGAGCTGGCTTCAAGCTCCAAGTTTAAGGAGTAAGCAACTTCAGCACTAATAAATGTTAAGGTGATCCTGATGCAGTGCCTGGCTTCTAGCTCAGAGTTGAGGGAGTAAGCAACTTCAGCACTAATGGATGTTAAGGTAGTCCTGAAGGAGTGGCTGGCTTCCAGCTCCAAGTTTAGGGAGTAAGCAACTTCAGCACTAATAAATGTTAAGGTGATCCTGATGCAGTGCCTGGCTTCTAGCTCAGAGTTGAGGGAATAAGCAACTTCAGCACTAATGGATGTTAAGGTAGTCCTGAAGGAGTGGCTGGCTTCTAGCTCCAAGTTTAGGGAGTAAGCAACTTCAGCACTAATAAATGTTAAGGTGATCCTAATGCAGTGCCTGGCTTCTAGCTCAGAGTTGAGGGAGTAAGCAACTTCAGCACTAATGGATGTTAAGGTAGTCCTGAAGGAGTGGCTGGCTTCTAGCTCCAAGTTTAGGGAGTAAGCAACTTCAGCACTAATAAATGTTAAGGTAGTCCTGATGGAGTGGCTGGCTTCAAGCTCCAGGCTTAGGGGAGTAAGTAACTTCAGCACTAGTTTATAGATGGCACTTCAGGTAGTCCTGATGGAGTGGCTGGCTTCTAGCTCCAAGCTTAGGGAGTAAGTAACTTCAGCCCTAATAGATGTTAAGGTGGACCTCATGGAGTGGCTGGCTTCTAGCTCCAAGTTTCGGGAGTAAGCAACTTCAGCACTTATAGATGTTTAGGTGGACCTGATGGAGTGGCTGGCTATTAGCTCCAAGTCTAGGGAGTAAGCAACTGCAGCACCGTAGGTGTAAACGTGGTCTTCATGGAGTGGCTGACTTCAAGTTCCTGGTGTACCAGTACCCAAGTTTCGGGAGTAAGCAACTTCAGCACCAGTAGATGTTAAGGTGGTCCTGATGGAGTTGCTGGCTTGAAGCTTCTGATGTACCAGTACCCAAGTTTCGGGAGTAAGCATCTTCAGCACCAGTAGATGTTAAGGTGGTCCTGATGGAGTTGCTGGCTTGAAGCTTCTGGTGTACCAGTACCCAAGTTACGGGAGTAAGCATCTTCAGCACCAGTAGATGTTAAGGTGGTCCTGATGGAGTTGCTGACTTGAAGCTTCTGGTGTACCAGTACCCAAGTTACGGGAGTAAGCATCTTCAGCACTAGTAGATGTTAAGGTGGTCGTGATGGAGTGGCTGGCTTCAAAGTTTCTGGTGTAACTGTACCCAAGTTTCGGGTGTAAGCAACCTCAGCACTAATAGAGTTTAAGGTAGTCCTGATGGGGTGGCTGACTTGAAGTTCCTGGTGTACAAATATCCAAATTTTGGGAACAAGTGACTTCAGCACTAGCAGATTTTAAGGTAGTCCTGATGGAGCGACTGGCTTCAAGTTCCTGTTGTACTAGTGCCTAAGTTTCGGGAGTAAGCGACTTCAGCACTAGTAGATGTTAAAGTGGACCTGTTGGAGTGGCTGGCCTCAAGTTCCTGGTGTGCTAGTGCCTAAGTTTCGGGAGTAAGCGACCTCAGCACTAGTAGATGTTAAGGTGGACCTGATGATTTGGCTGGCTTCAAGTTCCTGGTATACTAATACCCAAGTTTCGGGAGTAAGGAACTGCAGCACTAGTAGATGTTAAGGTAGTGCTGATGAATAGCTGGCTTCAAGTTGCTGGTGTACCAGTACCCAAGTTTGGCGAGAAAGGAACTTCAGCACTAGTAGATGTTAAGGTATTCCTGATGGAGTGGCTGGCTTCAAGTTCCTGGTGTACAAGTACCCAAGTTTCGGGAGTAAGAAACTTCAGCACTAGGAGATGTTAATGTGGCCCTGATGGTTTGGCTGGCTTCAAGTTCTGATATACTAATACCCAAGTTTCGGGAGTAAGGAACCGCAGCACTAGTAGATGTTAAGGTAGTGCTGATGAATAGCTGGCTTTAAGTTGCTGGTGTACCAGTACCCAAGTTTGGCGAGAAAGGAACTTCAGCACTAGTAGATGTTAAGGTATTCCTGATGGAGTGGCTGGCTTCAAGTTCCTGGTGTACAAGTACCCAAGTTTCGGGAGTAAGAAACTTCAGCACTAGTAGATGTTAATGTGGCCCTGATGGAGTGGCTGGCTTCAAGTTTCTGGTGTACCAGTTCCCCAGTTTCGGAAGTAAGCGATTTCAGCACCAGTAGATGATATGGTGGTCCTGACGGAGTGGCTGAATTCAAGCTCCAAATTTCGGGAGTAAGCGACTTCAGCACAAATAGATGTTAAGGTAGTCCTGATGGAGTGGCTGGCTTCAAGCTCCAAGTTCCGAGAGTGAGCAACTTCAGCACTAGTAGATGCTAAGGTAAGACACTTCCGAGGATCTTATCTTTTGGTTTAGGGTTGGGTACCTTCCGCCGACTTTTCCTTTTTGTTAATACGTGCTTAGTGCACTTAACATTAGTAAAATTAATTCGCTGCTGAGTAGCCTTGTTAATATGTTTAATGAATTGTTCTGGAGGATGAACGTATTGACTTTGTTTGAATTGTTAGTCAGTTGTCAGTATTTGGGATATTCTTAAGTTATTTGTGGCACAAAAACATGTTTCGAATATCACGGTTTTTGTGAAGGTTACATATTCCTCCGAAAGTATTGTATACTGAGCTATGAGTTTTTATCCTTTGTGGTGCTTGAAGATGTGCCTGGCATTTTTCCAGATTGGGACTTTTTAATTGTACTTATTTGTATAAAGTTTTTATGAATTATTCTATTACCTTAATTTTTATATTTGTGGATTCTTTTTCCTAACTGCATATTTGCCGCTTGTCCTGTTATAGGGATTTAGTTGTTTAATGCATTTGCATACAATTTGTGACTGACATTTTTCGTCAGTCAAAGTTTACACACTTTAATTCCCATGTTAGAGTCTTGGTTGATTTATTGCTTGTTAATGGTCACTTGGATACATGTATAGTATATATTTTCTGGAGGGGAAGCATTTTCCTACTTAAATGCCGGCACACAATCTTACGTACGCAGTTTTGGCAATACATTTACTTTCAGTAGTTAGATCATAGGTGAGCGTGCTATAATTACTCTTACACTTAAATGAGTTCGTTTAGTTTACATTGTTATCTTCGCCTGCGGTGCCATGGCAGTAAAAGCGGGTCTTAAATACTGATGTCAGAAAATGCTTGCCTTACGCGATGTGTACAACATTAGTAATTGTGGACAGTTTAGATTAATAAATCCTGATGTGTGTGTGTGTGTGTGTATGTGTGTATATAGATAAGTGTGTGTGTATGTGTGTTTCAGGAACCAATGTTTTAATAGTAATTGTCTTGTTCTTGATGGTACGGGAATATTCTTTGAGAAAGGTACGAGCTGTACTGATTTTCTGACCTTATTAACACGCTGTTTCAACTGCACATTTACATTACCTCGAAGGGGAGGTTATATAGCGACGTTTCGGAAATCTGCCATTGCTAAGCGATTTTAAGTTGATAGGTGCAGCAAGGGGAACTTTAATTGTCGTGAATCTTTGTTACTGAGAGTAGCAAGGTGAAATTCGCCAGATGTTTCGTTGTCGCAAGTGACTTTGTGTTTGGTAGTGGAACTTTTGGCATCTTGGGTTATCTTTCATTTAAGCCTTTTTGAGTTTCTCTCCGTTAGTGAGGGGAGGTCTTTTCCATAAAGATAAGCGTAATTATTGAAGTTTCTTTAACGTGGATGTGTAACCTTCGATCGAGTCCCCAAACTTTTCATGGTGGTATCTTTTTCATAATGATTAAATTTCAAGTAATTCTCGTAGCTTATGCTAGAATTGCCTGTGGCAAGTCATAATTGTTTCTCTTAAGGGGTAATTTGACGACAGTTTGTCTTTTTAATATAATCATCGTCTCCGCTAACCATACTAGCCAAGTCTTCAATATCTCAGTTGAATCTTATTATGTGTTGCTCTGTATATAAAATGGATTATATATACTTTTTTTTTTGTTTTTTTTTGTTTTTTTGGCTGTTAAATTATTTTGTGAAAGGGCGGTGGTATTTAACTAAGTTTAGTTTTTTCTTTACTACACATTTGTCTATTTTATTCTCGCTAACATACCTTGATGGTGCAAGCCTGCTGGTATTTCCATATTTATATAAATTTTGGAAAAATGTATCATTGTTACATTCTGTTTCTCGGATTGCTTTGCGACTAAGCAGGGGTTTAAGAAAGCTTTTTTTCTTTTCTTTTAAGATGTTATTGGTGTGTGTGTGTGTGTTTGTACTTTTTTTTCCTCAAAGCTGTTTTAATGTAATAGCATCCCCGTGTTTGTGCAATTAAATGTTGCAATTATAAAAAATTCTTTGTACATATATTTTTTTTTTAGTTTGTTTTTCTTTTTTAAAATAAAAGTTAGATCTATTCTTTGAGGGACATATAGCTCACTGTGATTTTATATTCCCGGCGGTATCCTTTACTATCCCCCAAATACCAATTTTGTGCTATTCTGTGGAAGTGCTCGTAAGCGAGCTTCTTTGTTTAAGGCTTCTGCTGCAGCGATCTTCCGTTATCATACTCATGCACAGGCGCGCATTGACGCCAGATGCATGCCAAAAATATTGTACAGTGCGCCGAGATAGCTCAGTCTCTTGTGCTGAGGGTCCGTGGTTCGTTTCCCTCTGATATACCGATTTTTATATGGCCCTATCCCTAACTTCACTCCCGATTAGCTCATGTTGACTAACTCTAAGGCGCATTTGGAGGCCTGTCATATCAGCCACTGTCGTCAATACTCTACCATTGGAGCCTGGACTCCTCCACCTCAAAAACGGATTCATCAGGGTTTGGTAGAATGATATAATCCCCGAAAGCTATTGGCCAAATGGGGAACGTTGGAAACCATTCAATCAAGAAATCGTTCATCCCAGTAAAAGTCTACTGCGAATCGATCCATCCAAAATAAATGTTCTTTTCCTTTTTCTTTGAAGGGTCATCTTTATGCTAAAATCTCATATTTAATAATTTTCAAGCTGCATGTGTGACCTTAGTAAACAAGTTTACTAATCAGAATTCAAGGCAAAACAATTGGCGTCACTGTTAAATTAAAATGTATCACCGTTACAACAGGAATTTTCCATTTAAGTTGAACTGTTGAGATAACTGATGGTGACCTAGTAAACAAGTTTACTAATCAGAATTCAAGGCAAAACAATTGGTGTCACTGTTAAATTAAAATGTATCACCGTTACAGAAGGAATTTTCCATTTAAGTTGAACTGTTGAGATAACCCGTTGTGAAAATATGAAAATATCTTCAAAAGTTAGTAAAATATATTCTATACAACTTTAGAGGTACTTTACATAATGAGAATAAAATGGAATCTCCGTATCTAATTTTTGAGCATACAGTTTCTTGATTTTAATATAATTATGATGTCAACAAATGGCTGCTTCACTCATCTTCAATATAAAATTACAGCGCAAACACATCCAAATACGTAGCGAAATATAGGTAAAAAGGTGCTTTTTCATAAACATTTTCCCTTCGAGAGAATCGATAATGTAAAGTAAGCCTTCAATAGGAATTCATTGGTGTTAGAGCTCGTATGCTCAAAGTTCAAAATATGAATATAATAACTGTACTAACCCAGTAAAAATGCGTTCGTCTTTCAACATTTTAAACTCGCGCAAACACTCTCCGAACATTAACAAAACCGATTAATGTAGCAAAGCCAACAACCTCAATTCTTAAATGAAAGCTTTGTGAGAAAGTTAGAAGTTTACTCACCTCATTTTGTTGAAATTTAGATACTCAGCAAACAGTATTATCAGATGAAATATTACGATGATATTTCGTATTTTCCACTTGAAAATATATATTTTTTTTTTACACGGAGTACTGAACAAGCGCACAGAGCATTTCCAAACCCGCTAATCACAACATTCGAGTCAGCTGTGTTTGCCTGCTTCACAAGCGGATCCAGTGAGCCTAAATGAGAAAAAGTATATTCTGAAAAAACTTAAAATTAGTAGTGTTATTTCCCATGAATTTTTTTCCTATTATCTTTGTTATTTTCTCTAACATATATGTATAATAGATATAGCAGACTGAGAAGGTATTGTATTCCATCCATATAATCGGTATCGAGATTTCATCGGAAATATATGTTTGACGGCCTAATTCAAAAACTTAAGTATGATAATTACTAAACTTGGTATTTAAGTTTAGCATCTTCCAAGGATGCGATACGAAGATTTTCAGAAAAATTCCTCAACAGTAAACTCTCTTTTTCATGAAGGATTTTTCAAAATTTTCAATTTCCCAAAAATGACTATAACGATTTTGATTAAAATACCGTGTGGTAAAACAGGCAATACTATTAATCCTTAAATTCTTCTTCCAGAACATAGATTATAAAAATTAAAAAGTTTTTTCAAAATTTGCATTCCATGAAAACATAAATTTTAAGCACATCAACTATCACTCATTCAATTTTTATGAAATGTGCACAGAATGGTATTTGGAATATTACTAGGTAAGCTAAAACTTTTGAAAAGTATACCTACAAAAATGTGTAAAATTCTCTCAGCTGTCCTTCATAGCAAGTAGTACCATGTAATGAAGCAACAAAGCAATGCAGATATTTTATCATCCCTGATGTCATTTGGATTGCTTATACAGGTGTCCCTGAACTTGACCGCACAAATTGGGGAGATTGTACAGGGGTCCAAGATACACAGTTTGAGATAGGGAACCTATGGACTACTGGTTCTGAGTTCTTTGCTACATCTTAGCATATATAATAAATTTTAGTAGGCCAGTGATCAAGCCGCACTGGACCGTGACGCGAGTACCTGGATATAGCAGCATTATTTAGCGCTGCGTGTGGTTTTCGCGTTAAAATGACGAGTGAATTGAGGGCTAAAGCCTCCATAGATACATTTATTTTTATATTGTTTCCTTTTTTGCATTTTATAAAGAGCTGCTCCTATTTTACTGCACTATTCAATATGATTTATTCGTACTGACAGATAAAATAAATGTACAAGAAGCTTAAGTTTGTGTCAGTAGTTGTTCATCTGATTCAATGGAAATCTGATAAGCGAGGCTCATAAGTATGCGCAATTATACCAATGGCAACAAAAAGCAACATGAGCTCTAAATTTCACAGTTTAGCTTATCTTAGGATATTAGTCTATGATCTCCGCTTCGCACCTCGTTTAAACAATTTATTTTCTTACATATTGTGTATACTTTTACAATATGAACACATTATTTAGCATGGTTCTTACGTTAGAAACGGTTTTCAGGGTCACAGTAGCTCAAGTACGTAAAACCTATTGAAAAAATCAAAGTACGTCTGTACGAATCCTGCGAATATTCTTTTTTATTCCGCCGCTAAAATCATAGTTCAGTGGTACGTTTC
Source organism: Hymenopus coronatus (assembly GCA_030762935.1). Classification (NCBI taxonomy): domain Eukaryota; kingdom Metazoa; phylum Arthropoda; class Insecta; order Mantodea; family Hymenopodidae; genus Hymenopus; species Hymenopus coronatus. The sequence goes on along the minus strand of CM060888.1, from coordinate 141,470,919 downwards.
AAAGCATACATTACATAAATGTTTTCAATTATCCTAATTGTTTTATTGCATTAATCTGCGCAGGTTCCTTGACAATTAGAGCATTTGGTATTGAACGCTACGTAGATATCATTCACAGTCTTTTGAAATTAATTTATACTGGGACTTTATCGTTTTGACTTCATAAATGTTAACTAAGCTATTATTTCAGTTCTAATAGTGCATTCTTTAAGAAAAAACATTACAATTAAAAAACTAAAAATGGAAAATTTAAAGAGAGTTGCGATCTTTGTATGATGAGATTCGATTAGCGGCGTTATACCGACTCATCGATCAGTATGTTTTAGTGGAGAGCTCTACTGAACTACATATGATATGAAATCAACCAAACTACTATCAGAGGTATGCACACTCTCAAAAAACAGGCAATTTTACCAAAGTTACAAGTCCAATGATTTTAAATATCGTATTGATTGTGCACTAATACTGCATTCCTTCGACTACTGGCATATAAATGGGGCATTCTAAATTAAAATAGGAATCACACGTCCACATTCTTTTAATTTTTGGACATTGATGTGCAATACAGAAAACATGCCATAATATTGACATTTGGCAAAAGGGACAATAGGTTCACTATCTCAAACAGTTTATCTACGATCCGTTTACAATTCTGCCAAATGTGCGGTCGAATTCTGGGACAACATGTATATACAGGAGAGGTTGATATGGCAGCATATTGCTTAGATAGTGAGTGGCAGTATTAGCCATTCGTGGCGATGTAAGCATCTTGTGAATCAAATGGCTGGAAATATAGATACATGGCGCTTAACCATGGCGGAGCAGCGCTTACCAATTTAAGCAATCGTGCGTCTAAATGGGTCTTTTTTTTTTTTGTTTATTTTTTTGTTTCTTGCATTTAAGTGAAGATGCCAAAATGAATTAAATAATAAATATTTACTTATATATTCAATAAATACTTAAAACTAATACCTTCTGGACTGTTTTGAAATAATACGAATTCTTATTTTTAAGCTAAATACAAAATCTCATCAGTATTCAAGAGGAAAATCGTATTTGTATCTAATGGACTTCCGAGAACTAGTAGTAGCTCGCAAATATACACATTTTGACTTTATGACATTTTTGCAATTCCAGTTAGACAGAAACAGTTTTCTGAACCTACTACTTAGAACTTGAATAATAAAAACCAGAATTTAACTTTGCAAAACCGTATTAAAATCATGTTTGGCATAATAAAGAAATCTCCAATCGGTTTCATATATAGCAGGTAGTTTAGAATATAATTGTGGTTAGTTTAAAGTAATCTAAGTTACTCATACCTAACATTGCAAAACTGCCTTATAGTATAATGGTAACACAAAATTTAAACAACAGTATAATTGACTGCACTTCAGTTTATAATTTTAAATATTTTGTAATCTAATTTCTTTCAAATTAGCTCGAAGTTAGTTCAGATGTGTTGATACAAATGTAGCATTTATGAACATGTATGTTTTTCTTTTGGATATCCTGTTCTCTGAAGGTTACTTATCTTGGAAGGTTATACAGCTGTTCTACATCCCTATCAAAGTCAAATGCAAAATATGTTAGCTATCTCAAGAACGAGGTGCAAATTGGTATGAAGTCTATTTACATAAAGGCTAATGAATTGGCGAGGTATATAAAAGCAACTAATAACAACAATGTTTATTCAACAAAGACGCGATGAAGCGCTATTATTGTTTAGCAGTCATCATGACAATTGCCACATTGCTCCAGGTAACAATATCAATATTTAACAATTTTATTCTTCTACATTTTACTTTTTAGTCGCTTATAAAATTGATGGCGAGATTGAACGTTTGGATGAGGTGAATTCTACTTTATATTTATAATAGTTTGATATACATTTTAAGCATAAAGCCTGTATACCGTCGATTGCTATTCTCATCGAAAAACAATAGCAGTGTAGGAATTAAAGTAACTAAAAACCTATGTTTAATCTACAGTTACAATAAAGTCTGCTGCTTTTAAGAATTATGGTTGTATTGGCGGCTTTAATTTTAGAAAATAAACAGTTGACATTGCATATTAGCTCGTGTGGGCGATTTACAAAATAGGTAAATAAACCCTTAACCAAGATAGACAAGTAGGAGTGTATGTGATGTGCATACGGGTTTCCAGAAGTGACATTTCGAAATCTTGCAGCTTTTATTTACTGTATCACGTGCATAGAAAATAGAGAAGGTAGGTATTGCATTCCACCCAACGATTTAATACACAGTTTTCACTAGAAATATGTGTAAATCCAAACAAATGAATTTACAAAAAGGTCCGCGCGCACGCGCGTGTGTGGCCCGTATGTGATTGTGTTCAGGTGTCCGTGTGTCTGTCTGTGAACCGCATAACTCAATAATGAAAAGTGTTTAATACCAAACCTGGTATTTAATTTAGCACCTTCCAAGGATGTGACACCAACATTACAATAATATTTCCTCACACCATTTTTAGAAAATTTTGATTTTCATAAAAATGGTTGCAAAACTGGTAAACTATATCAGATATAAAAACCTGAACATTTCCTTAAAACATGTCAAATATAATTTTCAGTTGAGTTAACCATTTCTGAGATATTCCTTATTTTAGTTTAAATTATGTAATACTTTTAACTATTCTCAAATGCAGAATCGTTATTCTTTTTTTTTTTTTTTTTCTCCTGGTCAAACAAATTGAACGAGATTTTAAAACCATCACATAGTGATCGGCTTTTAAAACGTTTGCAACGTAATTTCTTTTTCTATTCACGTTGTATCTATGAGGAAATGTGTCATATGCGCATATCTGCCAATGTTTATCTGGATTAACGTGAAGTAAATAGAATAATAAATTGGTTTTAAGAATAATTTATCGAAGAATCGGTAGAGAAATGTAACACATAACATTTGTAGAAAAAAGTCCATATGTGTATGTGTGTGTATGTGTGAGTGTATACGCGCCTGGTGTCTGTGAACAGAATAACTCAAAAACGGAAAATGGTTATATACCAAACTTGGTATTTAAATTCGATATCTTTCAAAAATTCGACACAAAGGTTACACACAAAATTTCTCTTCCGCAAACTACCCTTTACGTAAACATTTTTCAAAATGTTCGAGTTTCTCAAAAATGGCTCTAGAATTTTGATTAAAATACTATATATCAAAGATATTTACATTACAAATACCATGTATATGTTGAGTTTTCTGAGAATATCCTCTGAAGTCCTCTTCATTAGAAGGAATTTTGTATAATCTTGTATAACTGGAAGCATATGAATTTAAAGTTGAGCAGTTTTCAGGATGTGACTGGAAGATTTGCAAGCAAATCAAATAACAGTTTACAAATAACTATTTTCATTGTTTATGCTTTTTCAAATTCCACTCCAATAATTTTGTTTAAAATATTATAAGTCTATAATTTTCTGACGAAGTGTATATATTGACTCTTCATTAACTGCTAAACCAAATGACATAGACAAACTCTTACTCTAAAATGTGGGTCTCATTAAAGCACATCATTTGTTAAAACCTTTTTTTCTTTTTTAATTTAAACATTTTAAAAATATTCCTTCTTATTGGTTTTAATTTTTCTCCAAGTTAATTCTTTCTTTATTGATAAGGTCAATGATATTGTGAATAGTCCCATTGCTAACGAATCAATATCCTTTCTAAACAAGTTGCCCAAGTCTAAGTGTAATTTTGATTTTTTAGAACCTAGTGTTGAAAATGTTTACTCTGGGAAGTCGTTATTTTTTCCTTCCTAATCATACAAGCAGAAATACATTTTAAAGCAATCACATAGCTAGCAGCTCTTAAAAGATTTACTACCCAGTTGTGGTTAACTCCTCTATTTCCATTGTACCTACAAAGCAGTATTTAATATATATATGCTTATATGAAATAAATTCGGATAGGTATTTTTATGAACAGTTTGTTGAAGGCTGGATTGTAAAAATCATGTGAGTGTAACGAATAAATGTAAGATTTTATACATATTGTAATAGCAAACGGATAAGAAACATTGGGAAAAATTAAGGACAACTACGAAAAGAAGCAACAGTTTTTAGACACGTTTTTAATAATTGACAGTTCTACATGGTATCATAGCTGTTGGTATAATAGTGCCAGTTGATACTATCATTAGGCGTTGGTATAATAGTGCCAGTTGATACTATCATTAGGCGTTGGTATAATAGTGCCAGTTGATACTATCATAGCTGTTGGTATAATAGTGCCAGTTGATACTATCATAGCTGTTGGTGTAATAGTGCCAGTTGATACTATCATAGCTGTTGGTGTAATAGTGCCAGTTGATACTATCATAGCTGTTGGTATAATAGTGCCAGTTGATACTATCATAGCTGTTGGTATAATAGTGCCAGTTGATACTATCATTGGGCGTTGGTATAATAGTGCCAGTTGATACTATCATTGGGCGTTGGTATAATAGTGCCAGTTGATACTATCATTGGGCGTTGGTATAATAGTGCCAGTTGATACTATCATAGCTGTTGGTATAATAGTGCCAGTTGATACTATCATAGCTGTTGGTATAATAGTGCCAGTTGATACTATCATAGCTGTTGGTATAATAGTGCCAGTTGATACTATCATAGCTGTTGGTATAATAGTGCCAGTTGATACTATCATTGGGCGTTGGTATATTAGTGCCAGTTGATACTATCATTGGGCGTTGGTGTAATAGTGCCAGTTGATACTATCATTGGGCGTTGGTATAATAGTGCCAGTTGATACTATCATTGGGCGTTGGTGTAATAGTGCCAGTTGATACTATCATAGTTGTTGGTATAATAGTGCCAGTTGATACTATCATAGCTGTTGGTATAATAGTGCCAGTTGATACTATAATTGGGCGTTGGTATAATAGTGCCAGTTGATACTATCATTGGGCGTTGGTGTAATAGTGCCAGTTGATACTATCATTGGGCGTTGGTATAATAGTGCCAGTTGATACTATCATTGGGCGTTGGTGTAATAGTGCCAGTTGATACTATCATAGCTGTTGGTGTAATAGTGCCAGTTGATACTATCATAGCTGTTGGTATAATAGTGCCAGTTGATACTATCATAGCTGTTGGTATAATAGTGCCAGTTGATACTATCATTAGGCGTTGGTATAATAGTGCCAGTTGATACTATCATTAGGCGTTGGTATAATAGTGCCAGTTGATACTATCATTAGGCGTTGGTATAATAGTGCCAGTTGATACTATTATTAGGCGTTGGTATAATAGTGCCAGTTGATACTATCATTGGGCGTTGGTGTAATAGTGCCAGTTGATACTATCATTGGGCGTTGGTATAATAGTGCCAGTTGATACTATCATTAGGCGTTGGTATAATAGTGCCAGTTGATACTATCATTAGGCGTTGGTATAATAGTGCCAGTTGATACTATCATTGGGCGTTGGTATAATAGTGCCAGTTGATACTATCATTGGGCGTTGGTATAATAGTGCCAGTTGATACTATCATTAGGCGTTGGTGTAATAGTGCCAGTTGATACTATCATTAGGCGTTGGTGTAATAGTGCCAGTTGATACTATCATTGGGCGTTGGTATAATAGTTCCAGTTGATACTATCATTAGGCGTTGGTATAATAGTGCCAGTTGATACTATCATTAGGCGTTGGTATAATAGTGCCAGTTGATACTATCATTAGGCGTTGGTGTAATAGTGCCAGTTGATACTATCATTGGGCGTTGGTATAATAGTGCCAGTTGATACTATCATTAGGCGTTGGTATAATAGTGCCAGTTGATACTATCATTAGGCGTTGGTATAATAGTGCCAGTTGATACTATCATTAGGCGTTGGTGTAATAGTGCCAGTTGATACTATCATGGGCGTTGGTGTAATAGTGCCAGTTGATACTATCATAGTTGTTGGTATAATAGTGCCAGTTGATACTATCATTAGGCGTTGGTGTAATAGTGCCAGTTGATACTATCATTAGGCGTTGGTATAATAGTGCCAGTTGATACTATCATTAGGCGTTGGTATAATAGTGCCAGTTGATACTATCATTAGGCGTTGGTGTAATAGTGCCAGTTGATACTATCATTAGGCGTTGGTATAATAGTGCCAGTTGATACTATCATTAGGCGTTGGTATAATAGTGCCAGTTGATACTATCATTAGGCGTTGGTGTAATAGTGCCAGTTGATACTATCATTAGGCGTTGGTATAATAGTGCCAGTTGATACTATCATTAGGCGTTGGTATAATAGTGCCAGTTGATACTATCATTAGACGTTGGTATAATAGTGCCAGTTGATACTATCATTAGGCGTTGGTGTAATAGTGCCAGTTGATACTATCATTAGGCGTTGGTATAATAGTGCCGGTTGATAGTATCATTAGGCGTTGGTATAATAGAGCCAGTTGATACTATCATTAGGCGTTGGTATAATAGTGCCAGTTGATACTATCATTAGGCGTTGGTATAATAGTGCCAGTTGATGCTATCATTAGGCATTGGTGTAATAGTGCCAGTTGATACTATCATTAGGCGTTGGTATAATAGTGCCAGTTGATACTATCATTAGGCGTTGGTATAATAGTGCCAGTTGATACTATCATTAGGCGTTGGTGTAATAGTGCCAGTTGATACTATCATTAGGCGTTGGTATAATAGTGCCAGTTGATACTATCATTAGGCGTTGGTATAATAGTGCCAGTTGATACTATCATTAGGCGTTGGTATAATAGTGCCAGTTGATACTATCATTAGGCGTTGGTGTAATAGTGCCAGTTGATACTATCATTGGGCGTTGAATAGAAAGTAATATGAGCATCTTTGTGGTGATAAAACGTGGCGCTCTAGACGGCTAAAAATTAACCTTACAAAAATGCCACTACTTATGATTTAAAAAACTAATAAAATAAATTAGAAAAACTTTTTTCTAAATAGATCAAGTTACTTAAGGTAACAAATATGTCGTTTATCCTCCCTAGTTTGCTATGCTTTGGTTTCAAATATGAATAACAATCTTGAGCATGTATGTTTTCTTGACCCACTGTAACACTGGACACAAAATCACAAATTGTACCTACCTCTCAAATTTTGACTTTAGTAAGGGAAAAGAATATTCCTTATAAACGCATGAATCATAAGTAATTGGTCTTCTCACAAGGTTTTTAATACTGTCAATGATAAAACGATATTTACTTACCAAGTGTCCATGTGGTTTAAGTTTATCTCTCATCTTAATTCCTCTTTACCTCTCTGTTGTCTTAGCCATATTGCTTAAAGCTTTACTATTTAGTATGACATGAGTATGTAATTGTTTTTAAAATGTTCTAATCTATTTAAACAAAAAGCTTAGGATATATATTCAACAGAAAATTGCTTCGAGGAAACTGTATTTGAGAAGTTGCTGTGACATAAAGCTTTATATTATTCATGTATTTGCTCAAGGGGATTAAATATTGAATATTAATATGCAGTGTTTTATTGCAGTGTATGGATTTAATAAGTGCGCAAGTTGACACAGGCTTGGTGTCACAAACAGGATCGGCTTTTGAAGGAGGGACCGGAGAGGATCCTGACACAGGAAATAATGGAGGGTCGATAGTTGAGGAAGGAGCCGGAGGGAATCCAAACACAGGACCAGGATCAAATTTACAAATAGGATCAGAAGTAGGAATAGGATCAGAAACAGGTAACGGCGAAGGGTCGTTGATTGAAGAAGGAACCGGAGAGAATCCAAACACAGAAGTGGGGTCGTTTACACAAACAGGATCAGATGCAGGAATAGGATCAGAAATAGGTAACGGTGGAGGGTCGTTGATTGAAGAAGGGACCGGAGAGGATCCAAACACAGGAGCAGGATCACGTACACAAATAGGTTCAGAAGCAGGAATAGAATCAGAAACAGGATATGGTGAAGAGCCATTGATTGAAGAAGGAACCGTGGAGGATCCAAACACAGGAGCAGGATCAGGTACACAAATAGGATCAGAAGGAGCAAATATTGGAGGGTTGGTGAATGAAGAGGGAACCGGAGAGAATTCAGACGCAGGATCAGATTCAAAAATAGGAGCAGAAACAGGAATAGGATCAGAAACAGGACATGGTGAAGAGCCATTGATTGAAGAAGGAACCATAGAGGATCCAAACACAGGAGCAGGATCAGGTACACAAATAGGTTCAGAAGCAGGAATAGGATCAGAAACAGGACATGGTGAAGAGCCATTGATTGAAGAAGGAACCGTGGAGGATGCAAACACAGGAGCAGGATCAGGTACACAAATAGGTTCAGAAGCAGGAATAGGATCAGAAGGAGCAAATATTGGAGGGTTGGTGAATGAAGAGGGAACCGGAGAGAATTCAGACGGAGGAGCAGGATCAGATTCACAAATAGGACCAGAAACAGGAGTAGGATCAGAAATAGGAGGAACATAATCAAAAACTCAATTAGGAATAGGACCAGAAAGAGGATCAAATACGCTGCACAAGCAGAAATAGGAGGACCAATATTGAACGCAGGACCAGAAACAGGATTGGAAATGGGGGAACAAAATTCAGAAGGATCAACATCAGAAACAGGATCACCATCGGAAACATCATTGAGGTCGGAGACAGAATTATCACGATTAGAATATAAACTTGCTTCAGGATACACGATGATCGTGTTAAGCAGATAAGTAAAGTGCAGTCCATATTTAATGATATATTCATATATGTTAGAAACTCGATGTTAAAATACTACTTTTTGCCTACTTTAAATCTAATTCTGAGATTCAATATTCGAACCTCAGCTAGGTAATATAATTTAGTTTCCCTGAAAAAATCAAAGCACTTATGCAACAGCTATGCATAGGAAGGTGAAGATGAGGGTTTGGAGAAATGCCGAAAGCCCTGAAATTACTGACATAAAGAAATGATGATAATAATGTTTTTTAATATTACTGTACCAATATACTCTGTGGTAGCGTTTTCATCCTTTAAATCCAGATATTCATTTACTGTAAATCGTGGAAGCAATTTAGGTTGGATTCAAATGGAGAACAACCACCCAGCTTGCCACTACAGACACCTGTACTATTGTCAATTGCATCTGAATATTATGTTTAACCGATAAATTGCAAATTCATTACAAATTGACGATATATGTTTACTTTCTGCTAATGGGCAGAGGAAGTGTCGCGTTCAACCCAAAGTTGAAATTTCAGCGAAAACACAGGTTCTAGATCTCCTGAATTAGACACATGTTTAGAAAGCAGTGTGAGTGTCTGTATAGGTTTGTCCATCTGAGAACAACATAACTAAACAACAAATTACAGCAACTTATATAAATTCAACGTCTTCCAAAATTAAAACATGAAGATTTTCAAGAAAATCGCCCACTGTTTGCGATGACATATTTGGCGTTCTAAACTCTCCTAAAATGGGTAAAGAACTCAGAAAAAATAATGTAAGATTAATATATTTACATAATAAATTAAATTTATATTGTGAATTTACTGCGAACAACCCTTGAGGTTATGTTCATTTGCAAGCAATTTTGTACAAATTTGCATTAGTGGTAAAGTATAAGAGACATACAAAGAAAGAAGAAGCAAAAATCTGATGTGTTTCATTCATATGACTTTGTTTACATCTCTGCAACAAATTATTGTTAAAAAGCTTATGCATCTATTTACTTCATGCTAATCGAGAAAAATTAGCAGAAATAGTCTTAATACTTGCTTCCTTGTAAGTAGAAGCGAAATACGGGAGATGGCTGCTATGTGACTGAAGCTCCTTTGTTTGTATGGACAGGAGTTGACAAATCCCTGTATGACAAAAGTATGTTTTTTAAAGATGAAAGTAAAAACAAAGAATATCTAAAAAACGATCAACTGCACGAAAAAGGTGCATATTACATAAATTGTGTGTTTTAACGTGCTCTACATTTTTGTGTGGTAAGGTTTTGTCCATCTCTTACGGTTTAGTATTTCTGCAAAATTCTATAAAATTCATCCAGAATAAAGTAGTTTTCAGAGGATATTCCCAGGAAATTCAGGATATGCACATTATTTGGCAGGCAAATATGTTTAATATACGATATTTTAATCAAAATCGTTAGTCATTTTTGAGAAAATCAAAATTTTCGGAAAAAAGTTACAAGTAAAGGTTTTCTTGAAAATCTTCGTGTCACATCCTTGCAGGATACTAAACTTAAATACGAAGTTTGGGGCTGTTCACAGACACACACACACAGATGCACACACGCAAACACGTACGTACACATACACACGGGCCTTTTTTCAGAAATGCTTTTTTGTATTCAGGGGTATCCAAAACATGTATGTCCTGTGAAATCTCGGTATCGAATTTTTGGGTGCACTACAATACCTTCTCTATATACTATGTACATAGTAGGTGTAGAGAAAGTAAAAAGTAATCTATAAAATATGGAACTCTTTAAAAATCACTGTTTATTTTGTGATATTAGTCACTTCCGTATTATTATTATTACTATTATTATTATTACTATTATAATCATTATTATTGTCCCCCTGCGTGGTGTAGTGGTTACAATGCTAACTTCATATACCCAAGGTCGCGGGTTCAAACCCGGTGGAGGACGATGTATTTTACCGGGTGTAAAAATCTTTAGCATGGCTTCCTTTAAAAGGTAAGTAAATCCGTTGGTCCGGTGTAGTAGACTTACGGCACCTCAAGACTGATAAAAAGGCCTCTGAGCGGTATTTCACGTCCAGCATAGAATGGGATGCTGACAACCACAGCAGTTAAAGAGCGTCCATAAATAACACTTCATTTTTTTTACTATGTTATTGTTGTTGTCTCAGTATTCTTGTCACTTTTTAAAGTCCTGTCACTATTTAGTTGCTTCTCGGAATGTCATGAAAAAAGTGCAATTTTAGGACAGCATAAACCTCAATCTCCCTTCTGCCTACAACTAAGTCCGTTATAAAAATATTAATAATCTTTCGTACAGTCTGTATTTGCTATATAAAAAGAAATTAAAACGGCAGAGAATGTCTTATTCACGTCTTTAAGTCTAGTTTTATTTGTACTACCTACCTATGGTAAGTACAAGAAGCGAGTATAGTACTCCACGCAAAAATCGTGGCTCTCTGAATCCAAAATATCTGATTCCCCTAACTTTGCTACCTATTCCACAAAAACTTATTTTTGCTAAAGCTTGATCTACTTTTTCCTTTTAATCGATATAATGATTAGCATAAATTGGTTTATTGCTTAGTTCCTTCTAGTAGGGGGGAAATCAGGGAATAGCTTCAGCAAAAGCTTTATTGCTTAGTTCCTTCTAGTAGAGGGGAAATCAGGGAATAGCTTCAGCAAAAGCTTTATTGCTTAGTTCCTTCTACTAGAGGGGAAATCAGGGAATAGCTTCAGCGAAAGCTTTATTGCTTAGTTCCTTCTAGTAGAGGGGAAATCAGGGAATAGCTTCAGCAAAAGCTTTATTGCTTAGTTCCTTCTAGTAGAGGGGAAATCAGGGAATAGCTTCAGCAAAAGCTTTATTGCTTAGTTCCTTCTAGTAGAGGGGAAATCAGGGAATAGCTTCAGCGAAAGCTTTATTGCTTAGTTCCTTCTAGTAGAGGGGAAATCAGGGAAGAGCTTCAGCAAAAGCTTTATTGCTTAGTTCCTTCTAGTAGGGGGGAAATCAGGGAAGAGCTTCAGCAAAAGCTTTATTGCACCACAAAGCTAGTCCCTATCACATGCATTTTTCTGCAGTGTTTAAAGCCCGCTTTTACTACTTGTGGCACCGCAGGCGATGACACTGATGATACATGGAATGAAAATGGAGCACGGGTGGAATGCGATGGCGGGGAAACCGAAGAACCTGGAGAAAACTTGCCCCTGCACAGCTTTGTCCACCACAAATCTCACATACGGTCGCTTGGGATGGAACCAGGGACGTCGAGGTGAGAGGCGAGTAGTCCAACCACTCGGCCACGGCGCGGCCATCTGGTGCAATTAAAATTTCTTTCCTTTTGCATGACCAGCATAAAACAGTGAACAATGAGAAAACTCCTGAAGTATAGGCGGGAATTTTAAAACCAATAACAAGGAATATTTGTTAGAAATAGTTACCTCCACAAATAAATTAATGTGACTTAAATATGTTTTTAAAGAGTTCGACACTTTTTCTGCAGAAAGTTTTTGACCATCTCTTATAGTTTCTTGTCATGCAAAAGTCAATGAGAATAAAAAGGTCTTCAGAGACGATTCCAACAAATTCACGATATATTTATTCTTTAAGCAAGTGCACATAGTATACGGGTTTTAATCAAAATTGTTGGAGCCAGATTTAGGAAAATATGAAGTTTCGCAAAATCGTCCATTTATGTTGGGATTTTTTCTGGAAAGCATCGTGTCATAGCCTTGGAAGATACTAAGCTTAAATACCAAGTTTGGTATCATTTAATAAATAAAAAACAGGAAACAAAATGAAATTTTATAAAACAATAGCAGTACTAAAGATGACTTTTGGATCATAAATATGGCCACCGTTGACAAAATTATAAACAGCAGAAATGCAGTTTCTTAGCAGAGCTGCAGGAGGAACATTACAAGACAAAATAGAAGCGAAGATATCAGGAATTAATTAAATATTTTAGATTAAATGAAAGATAAAGAGCTATAAATATAAGTGGTTTCAACACTAACAAGAATGAATGAAGATGATTTCCTAAAAATATGTTAAATTATACACCCATAGGCCATGTAAATATCGGAATACCTATGAGGAGCATATTTCAAAAACAAATTGCTACCTACTTAAGCTTAGTGCTTTTTTCTGTCTCAAATAACTCTTGAAATGTTTATTACCTCAAAATTTTGATTCAAACACCGTGTGTGTAAGGCATTTGTTTAACAACAAAAGCTATATTTTTAACTTTATGGGAATAACTCCTGCTTTTAATCAAACAGTTATAGTTACACAAACTCTAATTATAAAAATTGTAGTGTTCGTTAAAGCACACATATCATGTGAAACAGAAGTTTTTGTGGCATTAGCCATTTCCGAATTATTCTATGTTGGAAAAGTGGAGTCCGACTGAAAAATTCAATGATATAACCGGGACCTGTGCCATGGATCTCCTGGTCTCACCCAGTTACTCTATCACTGAGTTACCATGGAAAGATGTCGATATGGCACTAAATTCGCCGATTGACTCGCGTTTTACCACATGATATCATTGGGAAGTAGTGATTTCACCTTTTAGTAACGGGAATTCATCATACATTTTATTGTGGTTTTACTCATGGCCTTGCAAACAGAACCCAATTTCAAAGTAATCACATAGCGATTAGCGTTTAAAAATTCAACTATTTCCTTAGCTTCGCCCATTCTCTTACTTCCCTACTATTTACCAAACTAAGTAAGACGATATACAATTAGCATGAAGTAGAATAGGTTGTTATAAGAACTGTTTATCTGCAGAACAGGTAGAGAAAGTCTTGTGAATGGACTTTTATAAACATTTTGTCAGAAAGGTGACTGACCATGATGTAGTTGGCATATCAATGCTTAGGCGTTTATGAGCACTTCAAGCTCTTGCACTTGTTCTGTTAAACCATCATAAATGTCTTCTTTTTATTACATGTACACATTTTAGAGGACATTTCTTTGTTTTGTTTTCTCTTATTGTTTCACTACAGGCATGGAAACTAGGATCAAAAGCAATAAAAGAAAACAATGTTGGAATTAATTTCATATAACGGAAAGCATTATTGTTATAACACGAATTCCGAAAGCTGAATTGTCATTCATTTGTTACGTCCATGCTGCTCTACATGGGTGGACATTTGACCCGCATAGCATCTTGATCTTGAAGCCAAAACGAAGAAGTTTCTTTAGCTCAATGCACATAATAGGTAGGGACTGTATTGCAATTCACGCAAAACATTTTAAGGAAAATACCTGCATGTGAAAATGTATTTAGTTTAGTGTCTTCCAAGAGTCAACATGAAGATTTTAGGAAAATGCCCCTCTACATGAAACAGTTTTGAAAAAGCATACCTCTTTCTAAACCACGTAACAATATATGACTGTTAGAAGTCAGCATCTTGCGTATAATAAGTAGCTGATGAATCAAACCACATGGAAAAAGATTACTGAAAAGTGCTAATGTGCTATTTACATGCCAAAGTAACCGAAATGAAATACCTGCAATTTTTAAGAAATTATTGATACCAACTGAATAGTCTGTAGTGTATTGAAAACAATAGATGCAAGTAAATTAGAATATTTATTAACGTACCGTTGAATTATATGAATATGCATTTTAAATGTGCTTGTAATATTGAAATGAGCATTATATGCAATTATTTACGCCTTTTTATAATGAAAATCACATAAATTATAGTGTTATCCTTGAAATGCTTGTATAAATGAATATGTATAAAGTTTGTGAAAGGAAAGGCTCTAATGATTTTTATTAAAATGTTTGAGATATTTTATAACAAACGAAAACTATATCTTGAATCTTCTAAGAATAGCCTCTCAAGACTTCTTCATTCTAGATGACTTTTGTATAACTTTCGCATAACTGGTAAACCGTAAGAGATAGACAAAAAGTTACTTCACAAAAATGTAAATTTCCTTAAAACACACAATTTATGTCAGATACATTTTTTGTAAGGTAACCATTTTCGAGGTATCCCGAGTTATTGGTTTCACTTTTAAGCTACTTAAACTTTTCTCAAATGAGAATACATCTCTCTTTTGTTTACTCCTAACAAGCAAAGAGAATCGAATTTCAATTGTCTTATTTATCGGTCGGCTCTTAAAAGATTTGTCTATGGTTTTAGTCCCTTATTTCCCTTCTACTTACAAAGAAACAAGTAATAAGACCATGTCTGGTAATGGTCATATTGATTAGTATGATGTTTTTAAACCTGTGTTGGCGACGCTTTGAAACGGGATTGACAGATGTGCATAATATTTACATTTGTAAATTGCATATCTGGATTTTAAAATTCCTCAAACTTTTAATGTGAAACAGAGTTTACAGGCATTTGTAGTTTTTTCGCTTTTATTAGTAAACTAGCTGCCCGCCCCAGCTTCGCACGGGTGGTGTAACCAATTAAAAAAACTCAGTCAAAATCTTCCGTTTACAGTACGAATCTGCAATGGAGTAAAATTACAATTACATAATTTGACAATAATTTATTATAATGCCTTGTAATGTACAATTTAGCTTCCGGAGAGAAAACAAATAGCGGCGATGTTTTGCCGACTCTCGAGCACACAAAGTGCAACTGCCCACGCGAAAAACAGGCTATTGAAGGTATATTCCACACATTTCTAACGATTGGCCTTGGGATTTATTGTCATTGCTAATGCAAGGCGCGCCGGAAGCAACACGCTTAAATTCAAAAGGAAAGTCGGTGAACATTAGTGATATTCTTGGAATAAGTATATCCTCGTCTTTGAGCTTTCCTACGTTATAGTAGCTTAAATCAAAGCTTTCATAATTTTTTTAACAGTGAGTTTTGTTCCGCTGCACAATTTTGGCTGATTGAGATTGCGTAGCATAATTATCACCGAGTCAACCTTGAGCTGTAAATTGTGTGGCGGTATTCCTGGTAAATCCAATGAATTTAGGAATTCAGTAAGATAACTGAGACTTCATTTGGATTGGTAATGGAATCGATCGACTTAAATGAATGCATTTGTCCATCAATTTTAACCTGAATTTTTATATTCAAATAATCTACATTTTTATTAGTGGCTGCTAAAATGGCTCGTTCGCTCAACCAAGCATAGTTTTTGTAGTTTGCACAAATATTTGGAAGCACTTTCCATATTAATTTTTCCTTTGACGTTGTGAACTGACAAAAATGTGATGGAAGCGAAATGAGTCCAGTAGAAGAGTCAACAGAAATTTACCATTGCAAATGTCTAATAATGCCATTAAAGCATCTGAAAAGTGCAATGAAGCGCTATAATCTGCGTAATGTAGCATATATAGTTGGTATTGCGAAAAGGACGAACTCAGCGCACACATAAGGTATTGTGGAAAGGATGACATATGCTTAACAGCGTGGGTAAGCAAGGATGTCATTGGCATAACAGTAATGGTAGCCCTTGCATAGTGTGGTGGGTAAACGCTGGCATAGATAATGAATTACATTAAGGAGACAATCACAATAACATTCATGCTTCTTCCGAATCTCTTTCTTTCCTTTACTCCTAATGTTTTCTACCTCTTTCTCTATTTTCATCTATGTCAGAACAGCCATTTTTAAGGCTAACAATGATATAACTAAAGAACAAGTAGATCTGGTAGGGCAATTGATAAGATTTTATTAGACAGATTTGTGTAATTTCTCCATTTAACCCAAAATGTATTAAGAGCACCACAATTGCAATGGTGATGCCGGTATCTTCGTGTTCTTTAGCTGTCTCATGTACCACATAACGTCAAACAACCAACATCTGCAATAGGACGTTAAACCTAAAACGGGTCCCGTCATTTCTCCGTCATTTTCAGATTCCAAGAAGGGTTAATGGTTCTGTGCGTTGTTTATAACTTGTTCGTTTTATAGAATTACAACAAAATATACTTATTCCTTTATTTATACGATATGGCCAAGGGAGCGATAGTTAATACATTAGAAATATATTTGATTTTCACAGTTATCTTGCGTCATTGCCTCCAGAACCGGGTGCTTTCCCTTAGCATTGAGGAAGAAAAATAGAGCTTAAGGTATTACGGCCATCTGGTGGCAAATAATAAGTACGTATTTAATGTGTTCGTCGCCAGGAAAGCTCTTTTATTTTAAACGATAGGAGTACGGAAAGGACAGTGAAAACTTAAAAATGGATTTGAATTTCACTGCTGCGTTGCGTCTTCTCGATAAACTGTTTCATTACCTTAACATTGGATGGGGATGGAAAATACCACTATGTCCATCCAGTGGCAAATAAATAAGTGCTTACTCAAGCTGTAAGTCACCAGGAAAATTTTTTTGCTGCTTTATTTTAAACAACAGGAGTAAGGAAATGACTGTTAATGTATGCAATTATATTTGAATTTCACTGCTGCGTTGCGTCATTGTGTCGATAAACTGGTGGTTTACCTTAACATTGGATGGAGAGGGAAAAATATAGCAGTATTACGGCCATTTAGCAAAAAATTACCGTGATACCACTGCCATCTGGAGGCTATTAACCGAAATGCGTTTGCATGGCACAGTTTTTATTCGTTTTATGAGATTTTAAATACTTTTCGACACTATTTTTAATCATTTTCTTTCCCAGAAACCTTGTTGTGACAATAACGAACACAACAAAAAAAGAATTGTTCAAATTGATGCAGAAATTGGGAAGTGATACGCGTACATACATTTCATATATATATAGGAACTATGGCCATCCTGTGGCAAATAATAAGTACATATTCGTCGCTAGGAAAGCTTCATTTTAAACGATAGGAGTAAGGAAAGGACAGTCAATAAATAAAATATATTAGAATTTCACTGCTGCATTACCTCATCTCCATAAGCTGTTGCGTTACTTTAACATTGGATAGGGAGGAAAAATATTACTAAAGCCATCTATCGGAAAATAAATGACTACTTATTCTAGGTGGTCATCGTAAGGAAAACTTCTTTGATTCTTATTTTTAAACGTTAGGAGTAAGGAAAGGACAGTTAATATATAAAAGCGTATTTGAATTTCACTGTTGCATTGGGTCATTGTGTCGATAAACTGGCGCGTTACCTTAACATTGAATGGAAAGAGAAATATATAGCAGTACTACGACCATTTAGCAACAAATATCTTGTACCACTGCCATCTGGCGGCCATTAACTGAAATGCATTCACTTAGCAAAGTTTTTATTCATATTATGAGATTTTAGATACTTTTCCGTACTATTTTTAAACATTTTATCTTCACAAACCTTGTCGTAACAATAACGAACACAACAAAAAAAGAATTGTTCAATTTGATGCAGTCGTTGGGATGTGATACGCGTACATACGTTTCTGCGATTCATTTTTATATATATTTAAACTGGAAACATTGGAAAAGGCTCCAGGTACTATTACGAGGGTTCAATAAGTAATCCTGCTAGGAATGAAGACATAGTCCCCTTTAGTGAAATACACTTCTCCTAACGTTCCTGACATTTCTAACTTCTCTAAAAATAGGAATTTCAAAGTCTGTAAAATATTCCTCTGACTCAATAATAACCTTCTCATTTAACCTAAAGTGTATTCCCACGAGACATTTCTTTATGTTTAGGAACATACAGGGTGTGCCCGCCTGGGTAGTGTGGTGGTACCGTGTCTGCCTGCCTCATGTTCGACAGGTCGTGAGTTCGTATCTCGCTTAGGGTGAGTTACGCGGATAAGTTTTTTTCGGGGTTTTCCCTTATCCTGAGAATACGAATGTCGAGTAACTTGAAAGTCCATGGAACCCGAGATCATTTGGGCATTATTTCATCAATTTCATTCATCATCCGACATGACCAACCAGGTTAAAGGACGTTAAGCTAAAAAAAAAAAAAAAAAAAAAAAAAAAAATGCTGGGGGCCAAGTCGGGGAGAACGGTAAGAGGGGTAGCAATTCATAGTGCAATTTGTTATTCAGTTTGGCGGCAGATGGAAGCACTTTTTTTTTTTTTTTTTTTTTTTTTTTACGATGAGAAGAATATGATGTGAGTTATTGGTTCAATTTAATAAGCATTGTAAGAAAAACGACTCATTTAGCGAAAATGTGCACATCCAAATGTGCACATTGCAAAATAATAATAATAATAATAATAATAATAATAATAATAATAAAGAAAGGTCGTCACCGTCACTTTCGTGGCTGATGGGACTGCCTTCGCCTTATTTGGAGCACATTAATCGGAAGCAAAGCATTGGTTTGATGGTCGCTTGGTTTCCGGAGATCAGATAAATCCTTGAAACAATTGGATGAAAAAGATCCTTTAGATGTTACTTAAATAGCTCCAAACGCAGTTTCGTAAGACGTACGACAATTTTTCATCTCCAACTTGTCATGCAAATTTTGAATTGCCGTCCCCGTCGACAAATCCTTCCCGAACGTTCAGCGAGAATCACATTGTGGACTGTTTCAGTAATTTCCTCAGTAACTACATTTATCAAGCGTCCTGAGCGCTGCTAAAACGGATGTTCGACCTCGTATAAGTCGTTAAACCACATGTAACTGTTGTTATAGATGGTGAAAGGTCCTATCAGCACAAGCTTTCCTATTCAAATATAAAAACGAATCACTGAACGATACTGCACTTTTTTCCATTTATCGAAAACACGTTGAAAGGATAATTGAGAGGCCTACAAAATCCAAAGTAATGTGTGAATCCGTACGAAATATGTTTTGGCGATGTGTAATATTTAATACCAAATTACCTTGGCAACACTATTTTGAAACATGGGTACTGATGAACCGTTCACCTATATAGGCCTAGGATTCTTTTATATACATATGTGTGTGTGTGCGTGGAAAATATTAGGAATGTAAAGGTCTAATATATGTATTTTCAAAGTCTTTATTACACATTCATTCATATATTCATACACACTTTATGTCGAATACACACAACATATCCTGCCATGTTATATACAAAGACATTCTTCTCAAGGTGCCAAGAATCTGCTGTTCTATCCAAGTTCACCAAAATTACGTTGTTCGTCTTCTGCAGCTACTAAATCCAAAATCTGTAACAACAAATTCTAATGTAAGCGGTCTTTCTAGTGTGTCAGTATTTCTCATGACATACTTAATATTAACATTTAGAGCTATTGTTTATATAAAAATCCTGGTAAAATTGTAGCAACTAACCAAAAATAAAAAATATCAAAGACTAACATTTTATGTAACATACAAAAATTTATAAAGTAATTGTTTCAACTTATTTTCCATTTGGAAGCACCAATGTCTTCATGTTTCTCGTTAGTAAAAGACTTCCTAGATCGAGGCAGCATACCGCTTTCATGTGAGGTAATAGATATATTCTGCGACGGTCGTTATCTCTGATTATTTTTATTATTAATTACCTATGTTTTAATACATTATTCATATTTGCTCCGGTAGTTAGGTTCTGCGGTAGAACAAGATTCTCTTATGAGGGCGTGAACGGTAAAATCAACTTTTACAGAGATAACGCATTTGTAATCTTTAGTTTTAATATGTTATTTAAATGTTTCCAATAATATCCACAATTTCTGTATACTTTATAATTCCCTGAGATGCCAGCTGAGACTGTATTATAGGCGTTCATTTACACGTGGAACTTAAGTTTCGCATATGACGCTTCTTACGTAAATAATATGTAAGACCGATGTACTGTGGAGATCAGCTGAATGCACTGCTACATACGATATAAACAAATATATATATATATAACGTAAGATAAGTGTATATCAGCCTAAGTATTAAAACTGTGCTCTAATTGGCTTGTGTTTCTTCACCCAGTAGCGTCTCCTTTCATAAGCCAATAGAAACTGTCCTACTATTTCACTTGTAACCTTCACAACCCCCCTCCCAAACTTTGGTTTTTTTTTTAACTCAAGAACATTCTTTTATACGTTTACTCCAACTCTCTGGCCATTTCTCACAAAAACCTTGCGAATGATTTCCCGTTTCCGACCCAAGTACAGTTCCAACTATCTCTTCTCCCTTATAAGTAAGCTTATACTAACATTCTTTAATGATATATTCGTATTTTTATATAACATTATCTTGTTCATTAATTGTTTGTATTCATTTGTATTGCCTCAATTACCTATCTTAATGTTTTCTGAAGTGAATTTACTTGGAACATTGTCTATTTTGTTTCCTTGTAACATAAATATTTACTTTCTATTTGTATGACAATCCACCTCTACTGAACATTGAACATAGAATCTAGCTATCTTAATAGTCTAGCTTTTCCAAGAAACTCAGATTCCTTGGATGTGCTTAATAACTTCACATGCTAATAGCTTAATAAGAGGGATAGTATGCTATTCAAGTATATGCATACACATACAAGCACGTATGCTATGCCTGTTTAGAAATCAATGCATTGGTAAATTACTTCTAAATGGATGAGGAACATACTATCAGGTTGCAATTCCCCAGTCTCAATAATAAATAATGTGAATGTAATTTAAAGCAGCGTCACTTTGGATATTGAGGGAGATGTTTAAAAGAGTTGATTACACTTTAGGTTTCAAACATCAGTCCAAACACCCCCACATGTTAGGTATATCTAAAGCTTTGTCATGCTTCATTTGCATAGCCCCCTTTAACTTCCTTCATCATATCGGGGCAATGAACTGACAAACAACTTGCCAGCTGTCCGTTATTTTAACGCTGGCTATTAATCATGCTAATATTAAATACACAAAAACGTACGCACACCTTCCGGTATGCATTCTTCCAGATTCTGCGCAGAGTACGACGAAAATTTCTACTTAAAAGTCCACCCATCCATTATATCTGAACTTTAACTGGGATAGTTCGAGCCTCTGAAACAGATCACTTTGTTTATTTTGAAAATAGCGTTCATATTTGTGCATTTCATGAATTATTGTTCGCATTTAATTGTCTACTCTCCTTCATTCATAGCATGTAGAGAAGGTATATAAATCCACCCAAAAATTAAATAGCGAGTTTCACTGGAGTTTTAGGATCCCTGGATGAAAATTAATTTTTAGAAAAAAATCCATGTGAGCCCGTGTGTCTGTGCACAAAATCATTCAAAAATGAAAAGTCGGATAAATACCAAATTTGATATTCAAGTTCAACATCTTACATAGATTCGACACGAAGAGTCCAAGAAAATGTGCCCAACCAAAACCACACCTTACATGAAAATGCTGTTTTTCTTAAACTGACTAACAATTTTGATTAAAATAAGATATTTTTATGAAAAACGAAATTATGTCTTGAATTTTCTGCGATTAGCCTCTGAAGACCTCTTCATTCTGGGTGAGTTTAGCAGAACTGGTAAAACATTATTATTTAGAACTTTTCTTAAACGGGAAGTTATCTTTCGTTTCATACCTCTTCTGCTTTACTCCTGGTTACAGAAAGCAAGAGGAATTTCAATTGTTTCACACAGGGACTATCGTTTTAACCTAGTATTTCTGCTTATTCCCGTTCTACTTACACGGAAGCAAGTAATAAGACAATTTCTGCTAATGTTTATCTGGATTAGCGTGATGTAGATTAAAGAATAATATTTTGTAAGAATAATTTGTATGCTAAGCAGATAGAGAAAGTCATGTGAATGCAACACATCACAATTTTATTAACATTAAATACACACACATTACTTCCGGTATGCATAATTCCAGGTTCTGTGGAGATTAGGAAAATATTTTAAAGAAAAATTTCCCCGCTCTAGCCGAACATTATATCCGGACTGTTCGTACACAGAAGCAGGCTCTACAATATATTATTGTCTTTAGTTTACAAATAACATTCATTTTTGTGCATTTCATTAAAGTATTACTTCTCTTTTTTATTACTTTCTCTACTTCACACACAGTACATACATAGAGAAGGTATGCATTTTACCCAAAAATTAGATTCACTGGAAATACACGTTATAGAACTCCTGTATCCAAAATATAGCATTTTTAGAAAAAGTTCTGTATGTTGTGTGCGTCCGTCCGTCCGTCCGTGTATCTAAACAGTATAATTCAAAAATGAAAAGTTGGTTAAATACCGAACTTGCATGCGCCACAAAGATTTCCCAAAAAATTTCCCAATCCAGAATTACTGTTTACATGGAAAAAAGTTCGACAACCTCCATTTCCTCAAAAATGGCTCTCACGATCTTGATTAAACTGTCATATACTAAAGCTTTTTACATGACTGATAAAATATACGTCTTGAATTTTCTCGGAATAACCTCTGAGATCCTCTTTTTTTTCAAGGACTTTTTTCTGAGATAAACAAATACCTACCACTTAGAAAATATAACACAATGACACAATTTACAGCATGCAACTTTTCTTTGTTATATATTTAACAAACAGCCGAGACATTCTATATCATTGAATTTCGTTAAATATATAATACACCTTTCTCCAACAGGAAGATGTCGTCCGTTTTTCTTTTGTTTTGCTCCTGGCCATGCAAAAAATACTAAATTTCAAACTCAGTTGAGTAGGGATAGTTTTTGAAAGATTTGACAATTTCTTTAGCTGAGTTTAATCCCACATTTCCCTTCAAATTATGACTAAGTAAACACCATTTTTCCAATGTTTACCTTCATTAGCATTAAGTAGATAGAAGAAAATGTTTTGTAGGAATAGTAGAACATGTAGAGAAAGTCATGTAATGGAACACATCGGTTTTTGTTTCTGTCTCTTGAAAACTTCAATTTTTGTGCTTTTGATTATGAGTGAATAGGACCACAAAATCCTACATCATAACATTGTATTTGATTGTTACCTTTTCATTCCTAGCTAGTGCTAATAGGAAAATAGTAGGAGTTATCTTTATTTCACTGAAATTTGCAATTCCAAAATTTTAGATATTATTATCGAGAGACGCACGATAAATTACAGGTATACAATATATCTTGCAGGAACATTTAAAGAAACTGCTTTCTTGGAAGACAGATATAAAGAAAAGGTTAAATGATTTACACAGATGGAAATATTAGGACATTTTACCAAATTCGATATCAAATTAAGTTATTGTATTAAACGTTTCAGTTTATAAAATAGGGTTATGTTTCTATAGGCTTCATGCCGGTAGAGATAAATATAAACAAATATGGTCTCATTACTTACTTTTCCTAGAAAATATCGGACTACTCAAGGCTACACATTTGGTCAAATTGTTAAAATCTGTTGCTCTATGATAATTCAACAACAATAGCGGTTTAATTTGAGGAAAACATGACTAATGGAAATATAAACCAATCACAAAGAATATCTCAGAAAAGTTTTGCTTCATATAACACGAATAAAACTTGTTTTTTTTTTTTCTATCTTTGACGCCTTACGAGTTATGCAAAAATAATATAGAATGAATAAGCCTTCAGAGGCTAATCCTGGAAAATTCAAAATAGGTATACGTTTTAGATATTACAAAAATATCTTAAACTTATAGTACTTTAATCAAATAGTTTTAGAGACATTTTTGAATAAAATCCATGGTCAAAACGTTTGCAGGTAAAAGATGTAGTGGGTGTATTATCTTGAAAACTTAGTGTTCTATTCTTGGAAGATGCAAACCTTCAATATAAATGTAAGCATTTAACCGAATTTTATTTCTTGTTATGGTGTTTATATACACATGGACATTCAGACATACATGGACACACACGCATGGACATATAGATACACACGGACACAAACATGGATATTCAGACACTAACATGGACACACACATGGACATTCAGACATACATAGACACACAAACATGGACACACGCATGGACATATAGACACACATGGACACAAACATGGACACACACATAGACATTCAGACATACATGGACACACAAACATGGACACACGCATGGACATATAGACATACATGGACACACAAACATGGACACACACATGGACATTCAGACATACATGGACACACAAACATGGACACACGCATGGACATATAGACATACATGGACACACAAACATGGACACACGCATGGACATATAGACATACATGGACACACAAACATGGACACACACATAGACATTCAGACATACATGGACACACAAACATGGACACACGCATGGACATATAGACATACATGGACACACAAACATGGACACACACATGGACATTCAGACATACATGGACACACAAACATGGACACACGCATGGACATATAGACACACATGGACACAAACATGGACACACATGGACACAAACATGGACACACACATAGACATTCAGACATACATGGACACACGCATGTACATACAGACACACACGGACACAAACATGGATATTCAGAACCAAACATGGACACAAACATGGATATTCAGAACCAAACATGGACACACACATGGACATTCAGACATACATGGACACACACATGGACATTCAGACATACATGGACACACACATGGACACACGCATGGACATACAGACACGCACGGACACAAACATGGATATTCAGATACATACATGAACACACACATGGACACACACATGGACATTCAGACACATACAGGGACTACAGATACATACATGGACACACACACACATGGACACACGCATGGACATACAGACACACACGGACACACACAGGGATATTCAGATACATACATGGACACACACATGGACATTCAGACACATACATGGACACACACATGGACATTCAGACACATACATGGACACACACATGGACATTCAGACACATACATGGACACACACATGGACATTCAGATACATACATGGACACACACATGGACATTCAGACACATACATGGACACACACATGGACATTCAGACACATACATGGACACACACATGGACATTCAGACACATACATGGACACACACATGGACATTCAGACACATACATGGACACACACATGGACATTCAGACACATACATGGACACACACATGGACATTCAGACACATACATGGACACACACATGGACATTCAGATACATACATGGACACACACATGGACATTCAGACACATACATGGACACACACATGGACATTCAGACACATACATGGACACACACATGGACATTCAGACACATATATGGACACATCCATACATGGACACATACACACACATGGACATTCAGACACATACATGGACACACACAGGGATATTCAGACACATATATGGACACATCCATACATGGACACATACACACACATGGACATTCAGACACATACATGGACACACACATGGACATTCAGACACATATATGGACACATCCATACATGGACACATACACACACATGGACATTCAGACACATACATGGACACACACAGGGATATTCAGACACATATATGGACACATCCATACATGGACACATACACACACATGGACATTCAGACACATACATGGACACACACAGGGATATTCAGATACATACATGGACACACACATGGACATTCAGACACATACATGGACACACACATGGACATTCAGACACATACATGGACACACACATGGACATTCAGACACATATATGGACACATCCATACATGGACACATACACACACATGGACATTCAGACACATACATGGACACACACAGGGATATTCAGACACATATATGGACACATCCATACATGGACACATACACACACATGGACATTCAGACACATACATGGACACACACAGGGATATTCAGATACATACATGGACACACACATGGACATTCAGACACATACATGGACACACACATGGACATTCAGACACATACATGGACACACACATGGACATTCAGACACATATATGGACACATCCATACATGGACACATACACACACATGGACATTCAGACATACACATAGATACAGACACATGGACATTGAAACACAATCATGGACATTTACACATTTGGACATTCAGACACATATATGGATATTCAGATATAAACATCGGCACACACAAACATGGCATTCAGACACACACATGGATATTCAGACACATACATGGACACACACATGGACATTCAGACATATACATAGACACACACATGAAAATTAAGACACATACATGGAAACACGCTCATGAACATTCAGAATAAACATATGTAATGTGTAGTTTATTAAATTAAACTACACATTAATTGAATACAATATAATAAAATATATACAGTTGTTTCACCCTCATCCCCTTCCCACGTAAAATTCGCAAAGGTGAGCCTTTTCATTATTCGAAAATTAATGGCAATGTGACTTTTGCTCCTTTCCTCAACAACCGCTGAGAATATAATCAAATTAAGATAAGACGCATTTTGAATTCTGTGTGTCGTAACATAAAACATTAACTGGGCCTCTCGTTGGTCTCCGTCATTGCAAACCAAAAGGCAAGCGCATATTATTATTTGCTGGAGCTGACAGGAGTTTGAATGGGGGCGTGCCAGAGGACCTACCAATCTAAACAGCTGGTCATCATACGGTCACGTTTCCGTGCACCGGATTATACATGTATCAGTGTTGTCTGCTTCCGAAATAGAAATGCCTAAAGCAACCATGAGCTCAATTCCTCAGATCTGCATGTTTCAGAGCTGATTCCTCTTTCCGTTCAATGTTAAAATTATTGGTAAATTTAACTATGTATTATTACAATAAGAATAATAATAATATCATTTTAAAGCAAAATGTGTTTGGTAGGGATAGGTACTTCCAAAAACATAAAATAATGTAAATAATAGGAGATCTTATACACAACAAAGCTAAAATATGTTTATAATATATTAAACTTACTAAAATTATCTGAAGATAATAAGGTTTTTATACTTGACTATAGAAAATAGCTCTTAGTGCTGGTTTGCTTTACAGAAACGCTCCCGCATTCTACAATGAAATTTCTCACCTGTATAATACCTGCAATGATTGCTATGAGTGCAAACGTATAGCATATTTCCATTGTGTTTCTCGTTGCTATACCTCAATATTATGTTCTGGATTGCTGGCTTAACAGCTTACTTTATATATTGACCATTTATCTCTTCTAGAAAGTAGAGCGCTTTATCAGTTTCGAAATAACGGAGTACTTGAAGTAATGCTGCCATTAATATTACTGAAACACGATTAAAGAAGGCAACGCAAGGAGCGTGAGCGCTATCAGTATTAACACCTCGATACCAGGTTGATAACGCTTGCACAAGAGGCGCCTGCAGAAGATAATCAGCTAGCTGCTGTAACAAACTATTCAAACCAAAGCTTATTCTGAACTTTAACTAAACGTTAGCAGAAATGTTTTTATCACGATATTATTTCCTTGTAGAAAGCAAGTAATGGAATACGATAAGCTAAAACGATGGTCAACTCTTCTAAAAGCTATGTGCACTCTACTTGACCACAATAAAAAAAATCTGATGTGTTCTATTCACATGACTTTTTCTATATGTCTGCAACAAATTATTCTATTTACTTCATCTAATCGAGAAAAAATTAGCAGAAAGAATCTTATTACTTGCTTCCTTGTTAGTAGGAGTGAAATAAGGGGATGCCATAGGTTAAAGTAATAGTCAAAAATTGGCTACTCTGTGACTGAAGTTTCTTTGTTTTTATGATCACGAGGTCACAATTTCCTGTATGAGAAAAGTATAACATTTTATAGCTGAAACCAAAAACAAGGAATATCTCAAAAACAATCAACTCCACGAAAAAAATGTATATAACATAAAATGTGTGTTTTAAGGTGCTCTACATTTTTATGTGGTAATTTTTTGTCCATCTCTTACGGTTTAGCAGTTATGCAAAATTCCGTAAAATTCATCCAGAATAAAGTAGTCTTCAGAGGCTATTCCCAGAAAATTCAAAATATACATTTTATTTGTCAGGTAAATATCTTTAATATACGATATTTTAATCAAAATTGTTAGAGCCAATTTTTAGAAAATCAAAATTTTTGAAAAAAGTTCCACGTAAAGAGTAGTTGGGGGTGGGGGATTTTTCTTAAAATCTTCGTGTCGCATCCCTGGAAGATACTAAACTTAAACACCAAGTTTGGTATTTTACCAACTTTTCGTTTTTGAGTAATAGTGTTCACAGACACACGGACACATGGACACTCGGACACACTGACACACGGACACACTTACTACAAGAAAAATATAGAGCACGTTAAAACACACAATTTATGTCATATACATTTTTTAGTGGAGTTCATCGTTTTTGAGACATTCCCTGTTTTTGGTTTCTGCTTTGAAAAACATACTTTTCTCATACAGGAATTTGCCAACTGCTGCCCATACAAACAAAGGAACTTCAGTGGCATAGCAACCAGCTTTTGACTATCACTTTAATCTATGGTAGTTCCTTATTTCGCTTCTACTTACAAGGAAGCAAGTAATAAGACTGTTTCTGCTATTTTTTTCTGATTAGCATGAAGTAAATAGAAGTATAAGCTTTTTAAGAATAATTTTTGCAGGGATATAGAGAAAGATGTGCACCACAGAATGGTGCACATCAGATTTTTTTAAATGAATCGAGACTAACTGATGTGGATCTAATTTTCACATTGAGTTTAAATGTTACTAGATTACAGGCCAATATTGACAAACTTGTAGTTGCAAATATTATAAAATTATCCCCAAAGAACAATATAATTAATACACTATAGTGTCTACATTATATTAAAGTTACAAGATGAAAATAAACACATGGATTATGAATATTATTGCCATTCATACCTGCTATGCAGTGTGCCTCACTGATTTCATTCACTGTGACGCTATTTGTTATCTTAGGCTACGGTATTATGATGGGGGAAGTTTCCCCTTCAAGGGCACCCCTGACCTATAACAAGCAATATCTCGGAAATGGTTAGTACCACCACAAAAATTCAATTGAACATATATAATATATTTTGACTAGATTTGCAGTTTTCGACAGTAAATTTTGTTTTAGTTGTTTCATTATATAGCCCCATTTAATATCTGTCATATCGGGGGCTTCGTAATAGAAACAACTCGTTGTCTGTAGGTTCTTTACGTTGAGTTAAAATCTTTTTGTTTTGTTTTATTTTTCTCAAATACACAAACTTATTCACTCTCACATACATATTTCCAGACTCTGTAGGAGATAGAGAATCATTCTGGGTAAAGAAAACTCCCCGCCCCAGCCGGGAATAGAACTCGGGCCTCCGGTCAACTCGCTGACCACTCCACCACGAAAGCAGTCGAGTTAGACTTTCTCTATTAATTACCAATTATGCAGAAGTCGTTCAGAATGAAAAGAACTTCAGGGGTTATTTAAAAAAAATTCAAGGCATATACTTTATTTGTCACAAAATTATCTTTCACATGTTCATGTTATTTTAAACTTCCCATGTAAAGACTAGTTTTAATTTCAATAGAAAGCTGATGCAAGTTGGGAGGCGGAAAAGTGTATGCAGTCCTCGCAAGGTGGCCAGAAAGAATTTATACTGGCAAGCAGGACATTTCATTGGCTACGGCTTTCATTTAAAAAATCTAATAACAAAAATAAATGCCAATAATATTGAATAGGTCTCACATTTAAATAATCTATATGACTACAATATATTATTAAAAAAATAGGAAAATGCGGACGAGTTACATACACCATCTCAATACATGTGTGGAGCTACTAAACGACTATTAACCCCAAGAACAGAAAAGAACACAGAATTAAAACTTTACAAAGCTATGGTATCCTCTGTTTGATGTTTAAAATCGATTCATGGTCCAGGAGGAGAAGCGATGAGAAACAATAGAAGAGAAGTGGTCCTAGTTTAGAATGTTAGTAAAGTGAGTTGTGAGAGTAGTATCTTTTTGAGGTTTTTCTCTTATCCCGAGAAATAAATGTCGAGAAGCTCCTTGAACCCTGGTCTCATTTCATTTTTCAGAACAGAAAGAAAGGATAACATAGAATAAAGCAAAAAACCTTATGATCCATTCACGTGCCTTTCTCTAGCTGTTACATAAACAACTTTCTCTTCAAAAGACACTTCTTTTATGAACGACAGCATAGTCAAGGTGAACATACCAGAAAGGGTCTTACTACTTGTTTCCTTGTAAGTAGAACGGACATAAGGGAATACACTAGAGTATATGAAAAGTAAAATCTTTTAAAAGCTGGTTCATTGTGAAGCGAGTTAATTTTGGTTCGCTTTGCATGGCCTGCAGTAAAACAAGAGATATGAAACGAAACGCCACTTCCCGTTTGAGAAAATATGAGAGTAGTTTGAAATTGAAACCAATAAAAAGGAATATCTCAGAAACGGTCAGTTCCGAATAAAATACGTTATATAACATAAATTATGTGTTTTAAAGATATCGTCATTTTTGTGTAGTAAGGTTTTGTTTATCTCTTCCGGTTTAACCGTTATGCAAATTTCTGCTAAACTCATCCAGAATAAAGCGGTTTTAGGGGCTATTCCCAGAAAATTTAAAATATATTTTTATTTGTGATGTAAATATCTTTAATTTGCGATATTTTAATCAAAATTGTTAGAGCCATTTTTGAGAAGAACAAAATTTTCAAAGAATTGTCCTTTTCAAAGGTAGTTTGTGGTTAGTAGATTTTTCTGAAAGTATTCGTGTCGCATCCTAAAGATAAATGCCAAGTTTGGAATTTAACGGTATTTTTGTTTTTGAGTTATGCTGTCCACACACACACACACAAACACACACACACACACACACACACACACACACACACACACACACACACACACACAGGGGCCACGCCGTGGCCGAGCGGTCAGACCATTCGCCTCTCACCTAGACGGCCCGGGCTCGATCCCAAGCGACCGTATGCGACATTTGTGGTGGACAAAGCGGCGCAGGGGCGGGTTTTCTCCCGGTTATCCGGTTTCCCCCGCCATCTCATTCCACCGGGACTCCATCTTCATGTATCATCAGTGTCATCGCCTGCGGTGCCAGAGCAGTAAAAGCGGGCGTTAAACACTACAAAAACACACACACATACACACAAACATTTCTATATTAATGCTTTTTTCTGACTCTGGGGACCTCAAAGCACAAAATCTCGGCGATGAATTTTTGGGTGGAATACGGAACATTCTCTGTTCACTATGTACATTGTACATATGGGCTAGAGAATGTAAAAAGCGAGGAGTGTAGTCATACGAGAGCAATTGTAGGAGTACAATTTCAATAAAGAAATAAAACAAAAGAAAGTAGACTGGCGCACAGAATGCTATTTCACCAAGAACAAGGAAGACCAGATTTTGGAGGCTTTGAGGGAGAAACGTGCTAACGTCTTGCAATTTATAGTGATGTTATTTATATTCGAAAAGCAGGAAAACAGCTGATGTTCCTATTTACTTTAACAAGTATTGTTAAGTTTTCTCCTGATCAGGTGGAGTAATTCAACAGCTGCACTTAACCAGGAACTTGAACTTTTAACTATTTAATGAGACATCACTAATTTCAAGGATGCTCTTCGTTCTATGTACGCAATAACGTGAAAATTCCGATAAACACATAATGTATATTTAAATTCCGGATCTTCTAAAGATAGAATCTTCTGAAAGTTTTCAAAACTATCCCCCATTCCAAACCGCCATTTGCGAATAAAGAGGTTCGTAAAGTTACTGATGTAATAATTTTGAATGAAGTACCACATGGTTTTAATCGCTAAATGAAAAAATATCTGATATAGTACATTCACATGACTTTCTCTAGTTGTTCCAAAAACAGAAATCCCTTACAAAAGATTATTAGTTTATCCACGCCAGGCTAATCGACATAATTGGTCTAATTATTTGCTTCCTTGAAAGTAGAAGAGAAAAAAGGAATACACTAGACTTTTCTTTTGCATTCCTAGGAATAAAACAAAAGAGATGAAGTGAAAGTTAATTTCCCGCTTGAGAAAAGGTTAAGTAGTTTAAAACTGAAACCAATAACAAGAAGTATCTCGGAAACGGTTAACTCAACAGCAAAATGTGGATGGCATAAATTGTATATTTTAATGAGCTCTATTTATATGCATATTTTTCTCTATCGCTCATGGTTTACGAGTTTTACAAAAAGTATCTGGAATGAAGAGGTCTTTAGAGACTATTTGCAGAAAATTTAAGATATACACTGCGTTTGTCATGAAATTGTCATATGAAATTTTAATCAAAATCGTTGTAGATATTTTTGAGAATATCAAGGTTATCGAAAAATGTTCCACGTTATGGCTAGTTGCATGTAGGGTGATGTTCTTGAAAATCTTTGTGTTGCATTCTTGGAAGATGTTGAACTTATATAGATAGAACGACTTTTCGTTTTTGAGCTATGCCGCCCGCAGTCTCTCTCTCTCTCTCTCTCTCTCTCTCTCTCTCTCTCTCTCTCTCTCTCTCTCTCTCTCACACACACACACACACACACACACTTACACGGACTTGTTTCTAATTTTTTTCTCAGAGGGTCTCTAAAAACATGTATTCCCGGTGAAAGCTTGTATCACATTTTTGGGTGGAATACAATACCTTCTCTAGCCACTATGTACATTGTACATGTGTGCTAGAGAAAATGAAAGGATGTGTTCCATTCACTTGACTTTCTCTACAACAAACTATTCTTACACAAACCGTGTGTTTCTATCTAATCAAGATAAACATAGACTAACTCTTTAGTCGAGTAGGTAGTGTTCCTGCTTCTCACTCAGAGGTTAAAGGTTCGATTCCCGTCTGGGCCAGGGAACGTCTGCTTAACTAGAAGCATTTCATGTTCTATTATAGTGTGGAAGTATGAATGTGGAAGTGAATCTGTGTGTTTTTTAAAGTGTTTAACGTCGGCTTTTACTATATATGGCGCCGCAGGCCATGACACGTATGGAATGAACATGGAGCACCGGTAATATGATGGCGGGGTAAACCGAAAAACTCGGAGAAAACCCGCCCTGCGCCGCTTTGTACGCCACAAATCCCACATGCGGTCGATTTGATTTGACACTATAATACTGTATAAACCAAAGTTCAGCGTACAAAACTTCAGCAGTTGTTTCTTAAGCTAAGTCCCCGATGTAACCATAGAAGTATAAAATATGAAACAATTAAACAAATAAATAAACAAGAAAATATTAGCAGAACTAGTTTTATTAGGTAGTCCTTGTAAGCAGAATAAGCGAATAACTAGGCTAAAACGATAGTCAAGTCTTTTTAAAAACGTCGCTATATGAATGCATGGCCAGGAGTAAAATAAATAAAGAAGGAGAGAAAGAAAGAAAATGAAAAAGAATGACAAATTCCAGTTTGCAAAAGTTTAAGTATTTTAAAATTGAAACCATTATAAAAAGGGGAGTATCTCTGAGATAGTTATTTCGACTTAAGAAAAAAATAAAAAAATGTTATGTGTTCCATTCACTCGAACTTCTTTATCTCTTCTACAAATAAGCACTTGACACTTTCTTCTTCTTTCTAATACATAAAAATTGAGATAAACTTAGCAGAATGGTCTTGTTTCTTAGTTTCCTACAAGCAGTAAGAAACTAAGGGAATACACTAGGCTAAAGCGATAGTCAAACTTTTAAAAAACTTTGCAATTGTCATATACATTAGCTTTTTTGTATGACCGAGTGTAAGACAACTACTTCCTGTTTGAGAAAAGTATAACCATTTTAAAATATAAACTAAAAACAAAGAACATTTCGTAATGGTTAGCTCTACAACAAGGATGTAAAAGCCCGTCTCATTTTCAATGGGTAGCTCGCTTAGAGAGACTTAAATTTTTTCGTGTTTTTTCCTTTATCTTAGAAGACGAATGTTGAGTAATTTTAAGCTCCAGAGACCACGTTATCATCATTTCATAGTCCGATATGCCTAATCAGGTTAAATGACGTTGAGCTACAAGGAGAAGAAGATGTAAAGGACCTATTGTGCGTTTTGACGAGACCTACTTTTTGTGTAGTAAGATTTTGTCTATCAATTTAGAATGAAGCGAACTTCATTGTAGTTCCCAGGAAATTATAGATATACATTTTATTTGTCACTAAAGTATCTTTAATATACGTTATTAAATAAAAATGTTAGAGCCATTTAGAAGAAATTCTAAATTTTCAACATTTTCCCATGTAAAGTGTAGTTTGGGGTGGGGGATATTCTTGAAAAAATTCGTGTAATATCCTTGGGAAAAACTACACTTAAATATTAACAATGTTATTTAATGACTCTTCGTTTTTCAGTTATGGTGTCCAAAGAGACACACAGACACACACAGACACACACAAAGACACACAAGAAACACACAGACACACACGACACACACAGACACACACAGACACAAACACAGACACACACAGACACACACAGGACATTCACACAGACACACAGATACACACAGACACTCACAGACACACACAGACACACACAGACACAAACGCAGACTCACACAGACACACACAGACACACACAGGACATTCACACAGACACACACAGACAAAAACACAGACACTCACAGACACACACAAACACACACAGGACATTCACACAGACACACACAGGCACACACAGACACACAGAACATTCACACAGACACGCACAGGACATTCACACAGACATACACAGACACACACAGACACTCACAGACACACACAGACGAACACAGACACACACAGACACTCACAGACACACACAGACACACACAGATACACACAGACACACACACAAACACACAGACACACACAGGACATTCACACAGATCACACACATACACAAACACAAACACACAGACACACACAGGACATTCACACAGATACACACAGACACAAACACAGACACACACAGACACACACAGGACATTCACACAGACACACACAGGACATTCACACAGACACACACAGGACATTCACACAGACACACACAGGACATTCACACAGACACACACAGGACATTCACACAGACACACACAGACACAAACACAAACACACAGACACACACAGGCACATACAGATACACACAGACACAAACACAAACACACAGACACACACAGGACATTCACACAGACACACAGACACAAACACACAGACACACACAGGACATTCACACAGACACACACAGACAAAAACACATACACACACAGACACACACAAGACATTCACACAGACACACACAAACACAAACACAGACACACACAGACACACACAGGACATACACAGAGACACACACAGACACACACAGCACATACACAGAGACACACACAGACACACACAGACACTCAGAGACACACACAAACACACACAGACACACACAGATACACACAGACACAAACACAAACACACACAGACACACACAGATACACACAGACACAAACACAAACACACAGACAGGACATTCACACAGACACACACAGACACAAACACAGACACACACAGACACACACAGGACATTCACACAGGCACACACAGACACAAAAACAGACACCAACAGACACAAACACAGACACACACAGACACACACAGGACATTCACACAGACACACACAGACACTCACAGACACACACAGACACACACAGACACACACAGACACTCACAGACACATAGATACACACACAGACACTCCCAGACACACACAGACACAAACACAGACACACACAGGACATTCACACAGACACACACAGACACTAACAGACACAAACACAGACACTCACAGACACAAACACAGGGACACACAGGACATTCACACAGGCACACACAGACACACACAGACACTCAGACACAAACACAGACACACACAGAACATTCACACAGACACACACAGACACTCACAGACACAAACACAGACACACACAGGACATTCACACACTCACACACAGACACACACAGACACAAACACAGACACATACACAGGACATTCACATAGACACAGAACATTCACACAGACACACACAGACACACACATACACTCACAGACACAAACACAGACACACACAGGACATTCACACAGACACACACAGACACTCACAGACATACACAGACACACAGACACACATAGACACACACAGTAACTCACAGACACACACAGACACAAACACAGACACACACAGACACAAATACAGACACACACAGACACACACAGGACATTCACACAGACACACACAGACACACACAGACACAAACACAGATACACACAGTACATTCACACAGACACACACAGACACACATAGACACATACAGACAAACACAGACACACACAGACACACACAGACACAAACACAGACACACACAGACACACATAGGACATTCACACAGACACATATATACACACAGACACTCACAGTCACACACAGACAAACACAGACACAAACGCAGACACACAGACACAAACACAAACACACACAGACACACACAAGACATTCACACAGACACACACAGACACAAACACAAACACACAGACACACACAGGACATTCACACAGACACACACATACACAAACACAAACACACAGACACACACAGGACATTCACACAGATACACACAGACACACACAGACACACACAGGACATTCACACAGACACACACAGACACACACAGGACATTCACACAGAGTCATTCAGACACACACAGACACAAACACAGACACACACAGGACATTCACACAGACACACACAGACACACACAGACACTCACAGGACATTCACACAGACACACACAGACACACACAGGACATTCACACAGAGTCATTCAGACACACACAGACACAAACACAGACACACACAGGACATTCACACAGATACACACAGACACACACAGACACACACAGGACATTCACACAGAGTCATTCAGACACACACAGACACAAACACAGACACACACAGGACATTCACACAGATACACACAGACACACACAGACACACACAGGACATTCACACAGAGTCATTCAGACACACACAGACACAAACGCAGACACACACAGGACATTCACACAGACACACACAGACACACACAGACACACACAGGACATTCACAGCGACACACACAGCCACTCACAAACACACACAGATACACACAGACACAAACACAGACACACACAGGACATTCACAGAGACACACACAGACACTCACAGACATACACAAACACACAGACACACACAGGTCATTCACACAGACACACACAGACACAAAAACAGACATACACAGACACACACTGGACATTCACACAGACACACAGACACAAACACTGACACACACAGGACATTCACACAGACCTACAGACACAAACACTGACACACACAGACACAAACACAGACACACACAGGACATTCACACAGACACACACAGACACA
Organism: Hymenopus coronatus; assembly: GCA_030762935.1. NCBI lineage: Eukaryota > Metazoa > Arthropoda > Insecta > Mantodea > Hymenopodidae > Hymenopus > Hymenopus coronatus. The sequence goes on along the minus strand of CM060888.1, from coordinate 141,433,009 downwards.
AACACAGACACACACAGACACAAAAACAGACACACACAGACACACACAGGACATTCACACAGACACACACAGTCACTCACAGACACACACAGACACACACAGGCCCTCACAGACACACACAGACACACACAGACACTCACAGATACTCACAGACACACACAGACACACACAGACTCTCACAGACACACACAGACACACCCAGACACAAACACAGACACACACAGGACATTCACAGAGACACACACAGACACTCACAGACACAAACACAGACACACACAGGACATTCACACAGACACACACAGACCCTCACAGACACAAACAGACACAAACACAGGGACACACAGGACATTCACACAGACACATACAGACACTCACAGACACAAACACAGACACACACAGGACATTCACACAGACACACACAGACACTCACAGACACAAACACAGACACACACAGGACATTCACACACTCACACACAGACACACAGACACACACAGACACAAACACAGACACATACACAGGACATTCACATAGACACAGGACATTCACACAGACACACACAGACACACACATACACTCACAGACACAAACACAGACACACACAGGACATTCACACAGACATACACAGACACTCACAGACATACACAGACACACAGACTCACACAGACACACACAGTAACTCACAGACACACACAGACACAAACACAGACACACACAGACCCAACACAGTCACACACAGGACATTCACACAGACTCACACAGACACACACAGGACATTCACACAGACACACACAGGACATTAACACAGACACACACAGGGCATTCACACAGACTCACACAGACACACACAGGACATTCACACAGACACACACAGGACTTTCACACAGACACACACAGGACATTCACACAGACTAACACAGACACACAGACTCACACAGACACACACAGGATATTTACACAGACTCACACAGACACACACAGGACATTCACACAGACACACACAGACACACACAGGACATTCACACAGACACACACAGGACATTCACACAGCATCACACAGACACTCACAGTCACAAACACACGCAGACACAAACACAAACACAGACACACACAGACACACACAGACACACACATACTCACAAACAGCAGACAAATAGACGCTGACGTTTTTGTAATAATACATATTTTTTTAGATTCAAAGGGGCTTAAAACATACCTTTCCGGTTAAATCTCGGTATAACATTCTTGTGTGCAATACATTACCTTCTCTACCTACCGATTATGCACCATTCAAGTAATTTTGCCTCCATCACCTATGCAGTTGACATATGGGCGTAAAGTGTTAGATATTAATACAAAGGAGAAGTCAGAGAAAAGTATGATTGACTGGCGCAGTGAGCACGACGCCTACTTTGGCTCTGCTTGTAGCAGAATGAGTGGCATGAATACTATGCAGGAAGAAGAACATATTCCATTCATACATAAAATCCAGAAAGATTAAAAATGGCACATTTAAAACCAACTAAAGGAATCCTTCAATAGATAACCGGACACGGGCTTTATGGGATCAAAAAAACGACATCTATATCTTATGGAATATCCAGGATTCACCGGAACATGTTTATTTGAATGCATCAAATATTCCAACAAGACAGAAGTGGGATCGAGCAGCCCTAGCCGGGAAATACATGTACCAAATATTCAGAGTCGAAAACTGGTTTAAATCACTGGAATCTTTGGCAAATAAAATAATTTAACCTAATTCAACAGAGTGAAGAGAGGAGAAGCAAAGAGAGCAGAGAGGAAGTAAATATACCTATCCAATTTACGCCAAGAAATTGAAGAGAAAAGAAGGCAGTCGGTACACACCCAAACTAAATCAGCAGTGCTGACAATAGAGATGGCACATGATACGCACCCTGCCTAACTCAGCAGTGCTGACAACGGAAAAGGCAGGAGATATACACCCAGCCTAACTCAGCAGTGCTGACAATGGAGATGGCACATGATATGCACCCAGCCTAACTCAGCAGTTCTGACAACGGAAAAGGCAGGATATATACACCCAGCCTAACTCAGCAGTTCTGACAACGGAAAAGGCAGGAGATATACACCCAGCCTAACTCAGCAGTGCTGACAATGGAGAAGGCACGAGATATACACCCAGCCTAACTCAGCAGTGCTGACAATAGAGATGGCACATGATACGCACCCAGCCTAACTCAGCAGTGCTGACAACGGAAAAGGCAGGAGATATACACCCAGCCTAACTCAGCAGTGCTGACAATGGAGATGGCACATGATATGCACCCAGCCTAACTCAGCAGTGCTGACAACGGAAAAGGCAGGAGACATGCACACAAGCTAACTCAGCCGTGCTGAAATTGAAGAAGGCAGGAGATATAAACCCAACCTAACTCAGCAGTGTTAACAATGGAGATGGCACATGATATACCCCCAGCCTAACTCAGCAGTGCTGATAATGCAGATGGCACATGATATACACACAACCTAACTCAGCAGTGCTGACAATGGAGAAGACAGTAGATATACACCCAACCTAACTCAGCAGTGCTGACAATGGAGAAGGCACGAGATATACACCCAGCCTAACTCAGCAGTGCTGACAATAGAGATGGCACATGATACGCACCCAGCCTAACTCAGCAGTGCTGACAACGGAAAAGGCAGGAGATATACACCCAGCCTAACTCAGCAGTGCTGACAATGGAGATGGCACATGATATGCACCCAGCCTAACTCAGCAGTGCTGACAACGGAAAAGGCAGGGGATATACATCCAGCCTAATTCAGCAGTGCTTACATTGGAGATGGCACATGATATGCACCCAGCCTAACTCAGCAGTGCTGACAACGGAGAAGGCAGCAGATATACACCCAGCCTAACTCAGCGTTGCTGACAACGGAAAAGGCAGGAGATATACACATAACCTAATTCAGCAGTGCTGACAATGGAGAAGGCAAAAGATATACACCCAGCCTAGCTCAGCAGTGCTGACAACGGAAAAGGCAGGAGACATACAAACAACCTAACTCAGCCGTGCTGAAATTGAAGAAGGTAGGAGATATAAACCCAACCTAACTCAGCAGTGTTAACAATGGAGATGGCACATGATATACCCCCAGCCTAACTCAGCAGTGCTGATAATGGAGATGGCACAGGATATACACACAACCTAACTCAGCAGTGCTGACAATGGAGAAGACAGTAGATATACACCCAACCTAACTCAGCAGTGCTGACACTGGAGAAGGCAGGAGATATACACCCAGCCTAACTCAGCAGTGCTGACAATGGAGATGGCACATGATATACACACAACCTAACTCAGCAGTGCTGACAATGGAGAAGACAGTAGATATACACCCAGCCTAACTCAGCAGTGCTGACAATGAAGAAGGCAGGAGATATACACCCAGCCTAACTCAGCAGTGCTGACAATGGAGATGGAACATGATATACACCCAGCCTTACTCAGCAGTGCTGACAATAGAGAAGGCACCAGATATACACTCAGCCTAACTCAGCAGTGCTGACAATGGAGATGGCACATTATATTCACACAACCTAACTCAGCAGTGCTGACAATGGAGAAGGCAGTAGATATACACCCAACCTAACTCAGCAGAGCTGACAATGGAGTAGTCAGGAGATATACACCCAGCCTAACTCAGCAATGCTGCCAATGGTGATGGCACATGATATACACCCAGCCTAACTCAGCAGTGCTGACAATGGAGAAGGCAGGAGATATACACCCAGCCTAAGTCAGCAGTGCTGACAATGGAGATGGCACATGATATACACACAACCTAACTCAGCAGTGCTGACAATGGAGAAGGCAGTAGATATACACCCAACCTAGCTCAGCAGGGCTGACAATGGAGAAGGCAGAAGATATACACCCAGCCTAACTCAGCAGTGCTGACAATTTAGATGGCAGATGATATACACTCAACCTAACTCAGCAGTACTGACAATGGAGATGGCACATGATATACACCCAGCCTAACTCAGCAGTGCTGACAACGGAAAAGGCAGGAGATATACTCTCAGCCTAACTCAGCAGTGCTTACAACGGAAAAGGCAGGAGACATACACACAACCTAACTCAGCCGTGCTGAAATTGGAGAAGGCAGGAGATATACACCCAGCCTAACTCAGCTGTGCTGACAACGGAAAAGGCAGGAGATATGCACCCAGCATACACCCAGCCTAACTCAGCAGTGCTGACAATGGAGAAGGCAGGAGATATAAACCCAGCATAACTCAGCAGTGTTAACAATGGAGATGGCACATGATATACACCCAGCCTAACTCAGCAGTCTGACAATGGAGATGGCACATGAAATACACGCAACCTAACTCAGCAGTGCTGACAATGCAGAAGACAGTAGATATACACCCAACCTAACACACCAGTGCTGACAATGGAGAAGGCACGAGATATACACCCAGCCTAACTCAGCAGTGCTGACAAAGGAGATGGCACATGATATACACCTAGCCTAACTCAGCAGTGCTGACAATGGAGAAGGCAGGAGATATACACCCAGCTTAACTCAGCAGTGCTCACAATGGAGAAGGCAGGAGATATACACCCAGGCTAACTCAGCAGTGCTGACAATAGAGATGGCACATGATATACACTCAGCCTAACTCAGCAGTGCTGACAATGGAGAAGGCACATGATATTCACACAACCTAACTCAGCAGTGCTGACAATGGAGAAGGCAGTAGATATACACCCAACCTAACTTAGCAGTGCTGACAGTGGAGAAGGCAGGAGATATACACACAACCTAACTCAGCAGTGCTGACAATGGAGAAGACAGAAGATATACACCCAACCTAACTCAGCAGTGCTGACAATGGAGAAGGCACGAGATATACACCCAGCCTAACTCAGCAGTGCTGACAATGGAGATGGCACATGATATACACCCAGCCTAACTCAGCAGTGCTGACAATGGAGAAGGCAGGAGATATACACCCAGCCTAACTCAGCAGTGCTGACAATGGAGAAGGCAGGAGATATACACTCAGCCTAACTCAGCAGTGCTGACAATGGAGATGGCACATGATATACACTCAGCTTAACTCAGCAGTGCTGACAATGGAGAAGGCAGGAGATATACACCCAACCTAACTCAGCAGAGCTGACAATGGAGTAGGCAGGAGATATACACCCAGCCTAACTCAGCAATGCTGACAATGGTGATGGCACATGATATACACCCAGCCTAACTCAGCAGTGCTGACAATGGAGATGGCACATGATATACACACAACCTAACTCAGCAGTGCTTACAATGGAGAAGGCAGTAGATATACACCCAACCTAACTCAGCAGTGCTGACAATGGAGAAGGCAGAAGATATACACCCAGCCTAACTCAGCAGTGCTGACAATGGAGATGGCACATGATATACACCCAGCCTAACTCAGCAGTGCTGACAACGGAAAAGGCAGGAGATATACTCTCAGCCTAACTCAGCAGTGCTTACAACGGAAAAGGCAGGAGATATACACACAACCTAACTCAGCCGTGCTGAAATTGGAGAAGGCAGGAGATATACACCCAGCCTAACTCAGCTCTGCTGACAACGGAAAAGGCAGGAGATATGCACCCAGCATACACCCAGCCTAACTCAGCAGTGCTGACAATGGAGAAGGCAGGAGATATAAACCCAGCCTAACTCAGCAGTGTTAACAATGGAGATGGCACATGATATATACCCAGCCTAACTCAGCAATGCTGACAATGGAGATGGCACATGAAATACACACAACCTAACTCAGCAGTGCTGACAATGCAGAAGACAGTAGATATACACCCAACCTAACTCAGCAGTGCTGACAATGGAGAAGGCACGAGATATACACCCAGCCTAACTCAGCAGTGCTGACAATGGAGATGGCACATGATATACACCTAGCCTAACTCTGCAGTGCTGACATTGGAGAAGGCAGGAGATATACACCCAGCTTAACTCAGCAGTGCTGACAATGGAGAAGGCAGGAGATATACACCCAGGCTAACTCAGCAGTGCTGACAATAGAGATGGCACATGATATACACTCAGCCTAACTCAGCAGTGCTGACAATGGAGATGGCACATGATATTCACACAACCTAACTCAGCAGTGCTGACAATTGAGAAGGCAGTAGATATACACCCAACCTAAATCAGCAGTGCTGACAGTGGAGAAGGCAGGAGATATACACCCAGCCTAACTCAGCAATGCTGACAATGGAGATGGCACATGATATACACCCAGCCTAACTTAGCAGTGCTGACAATGGAGAAGGCAGAAGATATGCACCCAGCCTAACTCAGCAGGGCTGACGACGGAAAAGGCAGGGGATATACATCCAGCCTAATTCAGCAGTGCTTACATTGGAGATGGCACATGATATGCACGCAGCCTAACTCAGCAGTGCTGACAACGGAGAAGGCAGCAGATATACACCCAGCCTAACTCAGCGTTGCTGACAACGGAAAAGGCATGAGATATACACATAACCTAATTCAGCAGTGCTGACAATGGAGAAGGCAGTAGATATACACCCAACCTAACTCAGCAGAGCTGACAATGGAGTAGGCAGGAGATATACACCCAGCCTAACTCAGCAATGCTGACAATGGTGATGGCACATGATATACACCCAGCCTAACTCAGCAGTGCTGACAATGGAGAAGGCAGGAGATATACACCCACCCTAACTCAGCAGTGCTGACAATGGAGATGGCACATGATATACACATAACCTAACTCAGCAGTGCTGACAATGGAGAAGACAGAAGATATACACCCAACCTAACTCAGCAGTGCTGACAATGGAGAAGGCACGAGATATACACCCAGCCTAACTCAGCAGTGCTGACAATGGAGATGGCACTTGATATACACCCAGCCTAAGTCAGCATGGCTGACAATGGAGAAGGCAGGAGATATACACCCAGCCTAACTCAGCAGTGCTGACAATGGAGAAGGCAGGAGATATACACTCAGCCTAACTCAGCAGTGCTGACAATGGAGATGGCACATGATATACACTCAGCTTAACTCAGCAGTGCTGACATTGGAGATGGCACATGATATTCACACAACCTAACTCAGCGGTGCTGACAATGGAGAAGGCAGTAGATATACACCCAACCTAACTCAGCAGTGCTGACAATGGAGAAGGCACGAGATATACACCCAGCCTAACTCAGCAGTGCTGACAATGGAGATGGCACATGATATACACCCAGCCTAACTCAGCAGTGCTGACAATGGAGAAGGCAGGAGATATACACCCAGCCTAACTCAGTAGTGCTGACAATGGAGAAGGCAGGACATATACACTCAGCCTAACTCAGCACTGCTGACAATGGAGATGGCACATGATATACACTCAGCTTAACTCAGCAGTGCTGACATTGGAGATGGCACATGATATTCACACAACCTAACTCAGCAGTGCTGACAATGGAGAAGGCAGTAGATATACACCCAACCTAACTCAGCAGTGCTGACAATGGAGAAGGCAGGAGATATACACCCAGCCTAACTCAGCAGTGCTGACAATGGAGATGGCACATCATATACACACAACCTAACTCACAAGTGCTGACAATGGAGATGGCACATGATATACACACAACCTAACTCATCAGTGCTGATAATGGATTTGGCAGATGATATACACCCAACCTAACTCAGCAGTGCTGACAGTGGAGAAGGCAGAAGATATACACCCAGCCTAACTCAGCAATGCTGACAATGGAGATGGCACATGATATACACCCAGCTTAACTTAGCAGTGCTGACAATGGAGAAGGCAGGAGATATGCACCCAGCCTAACTCAGCAGTGCTGACAACGGAAAAGGCAGGGGATATACATCCAGCCTAATTCAGCAGTGCTTACATTGGAGATGGCACATGATATGCACGCAGCCTAACTCAGCAGTGCTGACAACGGAGAAGGCAGCAGATATACACCCAGCCTAACTCAGCGTTGCTGACAACGGAAAAGGCAGGAGATATACACATAACCTAATTCAGCAGTGCTGACAATGGAGAAGGCAAAAGATATACACCCAGCCTAACTCAGCAATGCTGACAATGGTGATGGCACATGATATACACCCAGCCTAACTCAGCAGTGCTGACAATGGAGAAGGCAGGAGATATACACCCAGCCTAAGTCAGCAGTGCTGACAATGGAGATGGCACATGATATACACACAACCTAACTCAGCAGTGCTGACAATGGAGAAGGCAGTACCTATACACCCAACCTAACTCAACAGTGCTGACAATGGAGAAGGCAGAAGATATACACCCAGCCTAACTCAGCAGTGCTGACAATGGAGATGGCAGATGATATACACACAACCTAACTCAGCAGTGCTGACAATGGAGATGGCACATGATATACACCCAGCCTAACTCAGCAGTGCTGACAACGGAAAAGGCAGGAGATATACTCTCAACCTAACCCAGCAGTGCTTACAACGGAAAAGGCAGGAGATTTACACACAACCTAACTCAGCCGTGCTGAAATTGGAGAAGGCAGGAGATATACACCCAGCCTAACTCAGCTGTGCTGACAACGGAAAAGGCAGGAGATATGCACCCAGCATACACCCAGCCTAACTCAGCAGTGCTGACAATGGAGAAGGCAGGAGATATAAACCCAGCCTAACTCAGCAGTGTAAACAATGGAGATGGCACATGATATACACCCAGCCTAACTCAGCAGTGCTGACAATGGAGATGGCACATGAAATACACACAACCTAACTCAGCAGTGCTGACAATGCAAAAGACAGTAGATATACACCCAACCTAACTCAGCAGTGCTGACAATGGAGAAGGCACGAGATATACACCCAGCCTAACTCAGCAGTGCTGACAATGGAGATGGCACATGATATACACCTATCCTAACTCAGCAGTGCTGACAATGGAGAAGGCAGGAGATATACACCCAGCTTAACTCAGCAGTGCTGACAATGGAGAAGGCAGGAGATATACACCCAGGCTAACTCAGCAGTGCTGACAATAGAGATGGCACATGATATACACTCAGCCTAACTCAGCAGTGCTGACAATGGAGATGGCACATGATATTCACACCACCTAACTCAGCAGTGCTGACAATGGAGAAGGCAGTAGATATACACCCAACCTAACTCAGCAGTGCTGACAGTGGAGAAGGCAGGAGATATACACCCAGCCTAACTCAGCAATGCTGACAATGGAGATGGCACATGATATACACCCAGCCTAACTTAGCAGTGCTGACAATGGAGAAGGCAGGAGATATACACCCAGCCTAACTCAGCAGTGCTGACAATGGAGATGGCACATGATATACACATAACCTAACTCAGCAGTGCTGACAATGGAGAAGACAGAAGATATACACCCAACCTAACTCAGCAGTGCTGACAATGGAGAAGGCACGAGATATACACCCAGCCTAACTCAGCAGTGCTGACAATGGAGATGGCACTTGATATACACCCAGCCTAACTCAGCATGGCTGACAATGGAGAAGGCAGGAGATATACACCCAGCCTAACTCAGCAGTGCTGACAATGGAGAAGGCAGGAGATATACACTCAGCCTAACTCAGCAGTGCTGACAATGGAGATGGCACATGATATACACTCAGCTTAACTCAGCAGTGCTGACATTGGAGATGGCACATGATATTCACACAACCTAACTCAGCAGTGCTGACAATGGAGAAGGCAGTAGATATACACCCAACCTAACTCAGCAGTGCTGACAATGGAGAAGGCACGAGATATACACCCAGCCTAACTCAGCAGTGCTGACAATGGAGATGGCACATGATATACACCCAGCCTAACTCAGCAGTGCTGACAATGGAGAAGGCAGGAGATATACACCCAGCCTAACTCAGCAGTGCTGACAATGGAGAAGGCAGGAGATATACACTCAGCCTAACTCAGCAGTGCTGACAATGGAGATGGTACATGATATACACTCAGCTTAACTCAGCAGTGCTGACATTGGAGATGGCACATGATATTCACACAACCTAACTCAGCAGTGCTGACAATGGAGAAGGCAGTAGATTTACACCCAACCTAACTCAGCAGTGCTGACAATGGAGAAGGCAGGAGATATACACCCAGCCTAACTCAGCAGTGCTGACAATGGAGATGGCACATCATATACACACAACCTAACTCACAAGTGCTGACAATGGAGATGGCACATGATATACACACAACCTAACTCTGCAGTGCTGATAATGGATTTGGCAGATGATATACACCCAACCTAACTCAGCAGTGCTGAGAATGGAAAGTAATCAACCCAAACAAACCCTTGGAGAGGACGGAGAGCAGCCTGAACAGGACGGGGATGAATACAGAACCGGTTAAGGGGTTAAAAGGGCGTATTTTAGATGCGAGTTATATTATGTCAATCTAAAGTGTATAATAAGTAAGCTGATAATCTTAAACTTTCCTTTATAAAACTCTTATTACCATTTATATGTATTTTAATATTTAATCAAAGTGTGAAGAGATTATTTGCTGCAAAGAATTGAAGGATTTAAGTGTAAGTGACAAATACAATTTGGAAGAAAAAACAGTTTGAAATACAATTATATCTTAGAAAAAATAACCATTGTTTAACGTACTATTTTATAAATTAAAGGATTTTGTAAACTAGTAGTAATATAGAACAGGAGTTTGTTATTTTCTTAACCACATAGGTAATATGTTAAAAGATAATAATCATATATAAGGGTCTATGGGTTTTAATTTGTACTTAGATTACCTTAGTTTAGGTTGTAGTTTAGAACTAAATGTTATAGAAATAGCTGGATACCAGTTATTTTTATTTTTATTTTTTTATTAATGGGTGCCAGTAAAATTTATTGTAATCATATTTATAAGAAATATTTGGAAAGAACATTTATCTCGATAATTTAGAATAAAATGTTTTCGCAAATTAAAAGAAAACTTAAAAAGTAGAAATTGTTAAAAAGGAACATTTACTAAGTAAATTAAACTGGGATTAAGTATAATACTTTTATTTAGATTATTAGTAATATAAACTTTGGGAATTGTACTTTAACGTTAGCTGGTATAGTGCTGTTTATGTTAAAACTATCTCTAAGGTAATGAAATAATAGTTGTATTCATATAGGAAATAGACGTAAGAATATGGAATGCATGCCCCGGGCGAAAGAAATTACGTCCCGTGGTATGATATTGCAGATTTTATTTATATATTTATTTACATATGCACTAAAGAAGGTAAAACAGTATATGAAATTATTGATATTTTAACGGGATCTACATTATTTGTGTAGTAGAATAGGACTCGACACCGATCCTGAGGTTGATGTCCCACGAGAGGAAGATGTTACACAGAGTGGCCGGCACAGCAACCAGGTTCCAGCACCCTGACAGTCAGGCAGGCTTTTTTCTTTTTAGTGTTTAACACCCGCTTTTACTACCATGGCATCACAGGCGATGATGCTGGCGATACATGGAATGAAGATGGAGCACCGGAGGAATGCGATGGCTGGAGAAACCGAAGAAAACCCGCCCCTGCTTCGCTTTTTCCACCACAAATACAATATGCGGTCGCTTGGGATCGAACGACGGCCGCTTCGGTGGGAGGCGAGCGGTCTAACCACTTGGCCACGGCGCGGCTCAGCAAGCAACCTGGAGCCCAGTCCCTCATAGGGTCCGATATCCTCTCTAGAGTCATCATTCCTGCCACGCTGCACCAAAACTCATCGCCGATACTTCCAGTTCTGAAAGAAACCAACGGCATGAAGGATGAATGAAATGGCAATGGAAAGAACACAGAGGGAAAGGAAATTCTACCCAGCGTTCGCCTGGTGACCCGAGGAAGCATGGGCAAGGTGAAGCGAACCCGCGACCTCCCGAATGCGCACACAAACGAAATCGCATGAGGCATCCCGCTCTGTTTAAATCGTTTTATTTTAACTGAATTTTATACAATTATGTTGTCCACATACACGGACACACACATCACGAAATTTTCATAACAATGTGACTAGTTTGTGAAATCCCGATATCGAAGTTTTGTGTGGAATGCAATACCTTTTCTGCTATACACTAAGTATAGGAAGTAATAAAATGCTTACCTTGAATTTGTTTCCAGTATACAGCAAAGTCGTCTTCATTCTGAAACAGTTTTGTATAATTTTTAACAACTTCTATTATATAAAGCTGGATAATACGACGAAAAATATAAGACCCGTTAAAACAACTAATTATGTAATTAAAATATTTATTTAATTTTCAAGATATTTCTGATACAGTGGTTTTAACTCGTATATTGATCTGCTGGGGTTTCCATATTATTTTTTTTTTTTTGCAATCATCAAGTCTCTCCCTGTCACTCTCTCTATCCCTCTCTCTCTCTGTCTCTTTCTCTCTCTCTCTCACACAGACACACACACACACTCATTCGTATTTCCAGGCTCTAAGGAGGATAGAGAAAAACCTGGGCTAGAGTAAACTCCATTCTCCTCAGCCGGGAATCGAATCCAGAACCCCTCGGAAGGTCCTCTACTGACTGGTTATTGGAGCCAGCAACTAGTTTTACCTAGTGAATGTCTGCATGTTTAAAAGTGGTTTCATCATTCATTTGTTTCTAGTAATTGCTTCAAATAGACATTTTACTATTGTCAGTCTCCTGTAAACCCTCAAAATATCTTCAAAGAAGATTGTAATGAAACCGTTTCTGCAGGTTAATTCCGAATAACATGAGATTTTTTTTAAGAACTTTCGGAAGTGTATAACAATAAAATGTGGAGAGAACTTTATCAATATAAGACATCAGCTATTTTATCTGCTTACTCAAGGCTTATGAAAGGTTTACAACTAGGATACGATATCTTAAATGCAATGCAACGGAACAAGATTTCGTGGCCTACAAAGTATGCATATTGTAAGTATTTTGTTATCAACTCTTATCTGCTGAAGTGCATTTATGGATCATTGCAACTATCTCTGTAAAAAGTACAGTCTGATTGTCATATGTCACTTATATTATTTTCTTCGCATTAATACTTTTTAACCCTGAAAAGATAAATAAATAGGCTTATTTCGAAATAAGAATGACTGTGGAGTATAAAATGTGGTGTTAATGACCAGAATTTACAGTTCGAAGAATACTGCAAGCGACCGCAATGAAGACCTGCTTCGTGCTCTTTGTTATTGTTGCAACTGTAACCCTGTTACAGGTGAGAGATATTTGTTATAACTTTTCAACAATCAAATGCACTCTACATTATATAATTCATATTACTTTCTCTGCAAAGCACATGGTGCGTAGGTAGAGAAGGTTATGCACTCCAGCCAAAAATTTAATACCGAGATTTCACCGGAAATACAGGTTTTAGAGCCCTTTGTGTCCAGACAAAAAAAAAAAATGATAACTCAAAAACTAAAGTAGGTCAAATGCCTACTTGATATTTAAGTTTAGTATCTTCCAGAATGCGACACGAAGATTTTGAAGAAATCTCCTCCCTCCCCAAACTACTTTTTACATGGAGAACGTTTCGAAAACTTTGATTTTATAAAAAATGGCTCTAATAGTAAAGTACCGTATATTAAAAATATTTGCATGATAATTAAAATGTATATCTTGAGTTTTCTGAGAACAGCTTCTGAATTTTACATAGCTGGTAAACAGTAAGAGATAGAAGTTTCTTTTTGATAGAGTTTAACGCCCGCTTTTATTACATATTGCACCATAGGCGATGACAGTGGTGATCATGGAATGAAGATGGAGCACCGGTGGAATGCAATGGTGGAGAACCCTGCGCTGCTTTGTCCACCACAAATACCACATGTGGTCGCCTGGGATCGAGCCTGGCCACTAAGAGATAAACAAAACTTACTAAACCTAAAATGCGGGAATTTGCCAACTTCTGGCAATGCAAAGAAACAGTTTTGAACCAAATGACAACCAGCTTGTAAAAGATTTGCTTATCGCCTAGTGTATTCCCTTATTTCCCTTACAAGCAAGGATATAAGACAATTTCTATTAATGGTTATTTGATTAGAGTGAAGTAGATAGAAGAATAAGCTTTCTAACAATAATTTGTTACAGAGTTGTAGAAAGCCATGTGAACAACACATCAGAGTTGTTTCATGATGGTGTGAATGTTAGAGCTGTTTTTGTGGTGAAAGTACATACTAACGATTCTGGTTAATCCATGCTTATCTCACTTTAAAGGTATTTTAGCATAGGAGATGTTTCGCTCCCCGGCGATGGAGTGGCTAGCATATTGGTTTGTCTAACCCGAGGTCTCAGATTCGATTCTCTTTCTTTGTATCCTTAAGAATTATTCTTGATATTGCATAGCTTATAGAACATGAAAATGTGTGATAAACATTTGTTTGGTGTGTATTAGGATTTGGTCTCCTTCACTGTGACCACGAGAGAAACGAAACGTAATAGCAATTTATATCCTATATGCTTGTTTCAGACTTGGAAATCCGGAGCTTCAGAGACTGAAGAGGAAAGAGACAGTTACGATTATTACTATACACCTAATTGAGGTATGTCATTGAAACACTTAATAATTTAATTCTATTGTATATTTACCGCATGCCCTTATGTTACTCTATGGATATAAATTTCCTAGTGAAGTGACAGCCACGTCGAGCGGTAACATGTGAGGCTGCTTTCTGTAGAACCTGGGTTCGATTACCTGTGGCAGATTGTTTGTTTGGTTTACCTGGTCAACAAGGAGAATCCTAAGGTGTACTTGCACGTGAGCGAGTAGGGACTTCAGCTTCTCTTTTACCAGTTCTGCCACCTCGTGCTTGTATTTCTGTCATACCACTTTCGGTACCTAAAACTGGTAGCTCTAATATACCAGTTTTGTTGTAATTATTCAGTGCGTTCGAAAAATCTACACACTCACATTTTGCAAAATTGTCTTTGGGGTATTTTACTGGATGAGTTGGCAAGCTTTACAATACAGAATGCTGTAACCTTGAAAAACGCTTTATGCTATTTTTAGATATGTTCAGCTGTTGCATTTGTTCATAGTGAGACCTTGAATCGTCATCGGAAACAATGACTTTGAATGCGCGCGCAGCCGAGCATATTTAAACTCAAATCGTGTGAAAGGTGTTAGGAGAAAAGGAGAAGGCCTGTCCCAATGATTCGTCAGCAGGTAAAAGTGCGCCGGTTTTGTGCTCCTGGGATCATAGTGAAGAAACAGAAGCCACACAAGATTTCGTCATGATGTTGAGCAGTGAATGGTTGGTAAGACGTTTGGAGCAATAAATTGCATCCTTATTAAAGCACTTAAGTTAGCCAAACTGCACCCGTATCGTGTCAAAATCCTTCAGGAGCTAAGGTCGCCTTATCTAGAGAAACGTTGCCAATGCTTCCGTACTTTCACACGCAACAATGTAGCCACTGTCTCTTTACGTTTCATTTAAATGACTACATTAACTCCCAGAACCCTAGGTTTTAGGCAATGTCTTCCATGAGTTTTTTCACAAAAATCGGCGTTTGGTGTGCCATATTGTGAAGAAGAATTGTTAAGCCTTTTCCTTTGAGGAAACAGTTTATAGGGACTATATTCGTATGTTGGTAGAGAATGAACGTGACAGTTGGGTGAACAAGAATCTGTCTCTGTTATATACAAACGAGTCCATAGATATTTTTCAGAAATCAAATATTTCCAAAAATGTATGGCCTCCAAGTTCCTCCGATCTGAGCATTCCAGATTTCTTTCTGTGGTGCTGTTTAAGGAAAAAAGTATAAAATGACAACCCGTACTCCCTACAAGAAAACAAAGGTGCAATTTCTAACTGCATTGCCGAAGTAACACGAGCAACGCTAAAAGGTGTTGCGGAACAAGCGCCGACGCATGGAATTGTGTTTACAAGATAATGAAAAGTGTTGTGGAATATGAAGCCTTATGTTTGGAAGAAAATAATGACCCTTTTCAGCAGTTCTGAAAACTGAAACGTTGCAAAGTTAATTCGCGACAAATGTTTTACTGACATGTTCTCAGAGATTGTGAAAAAATTAAAAATGGGGTTAAAATTGGTTTCATATATGAAAATGTGTTTGCAATAATTATGCAAATCAATTCATTTTGTATCTGCAATAAAATTTGCGAAAAAAGTTAATAAATTCTGAGTGCGGGAACTTTACGAACACTCGATGTTATACCAGTTTTGCCACCTCGAAATGCCAATTCTGTTATACCAGCTTTGTTACCTTCGGCTTGTATATTATACCAATTTTGCCACCTAAAACTGGTATTTCTGTAATACAAGTTCTGTCACCTCCGGCTTGTATTTATACTATATTCAAAATGTTAATTCTGTTTTACTAGTTTTGTCACCTCGATCTTATTTATATTATATTAATTTTACCATCTCAAACTGGTAATTCTATTTTACTATTTTTGCCAGCTCGAGCTTCTATCTATATTATACCATTTTATTATTTGCTAGTGAATGACCTGTCAATTGCATAAAATGTATGCATCTGTTGAGTGAATAAATCTCATAAATGGAATTATTTAAAGCACAAATTTTTTTTTTTTTGTATCTAGTGAAGTTATTTAGTTTTCTGAGGAAAAACCCTAATATAATCAATATAAGGCTTAATTCATTTAATTATAATAATTTCACTGTCTCAAAAGTATGTTCTAAATACTTTATTCTGAAAATTTGAATTTTAGAGTTTGAATGTATTTTTTTAAACATCATTACATATAACATTTATTCTACGTTAAACCGAACAGACTTCAGTTTTTCAAATTTGTGTAACTTTTTCTATGTCCTTTATAGCCAAAATAATAGTACCGCTATTCTTGTTTTGGCCAAATTTCGTTATTTGAGTTTTTTTAAAATCAAAACTCTGGAAACAGCACGCACACAAATGCATTCATATATTTAACCTATGAACTTGAGACAAATTTCATTTTGAAGATCAAAAATTGTATCTCAGATTGTATATTTATGTTTTAGTAGAATATATTAATTAATATAATTATTTGAAAAAGAAAACCAAAATAAGCTATTTCTTACTATCGTATTTATAATTTAAAAATACGATCTCCATTTAATCATCTTATGGATAAAGAATTTCAGGTTGGGACAGTAATAAATGACAAGGAAATTTTCTAAATAAATGCGGGCAAGGCCATGGACATAATGCGCGTGAACTTTGCGTGTTGCTCAGGGAGCCGATCCCGGTAGCGGCGCTCGCTAAAGTGTCTCGCTTTGACGCTTCGTGGTGCACAGGATCGTGAGTTCGAGTCCCGCCTTGGGCATGGGTGTTTCTGTGTTTGTAAATGTGTCTATGTTTGTGTATGTATATGTAAAAGGAAAACGTTAAGAATAATAAGGTCTACTAAGGAAATATAGGAAACTGGAAAAAATGGAGAAAAAAGAAATGCAGCGCCGGAATCCTGACAAGCCTCCGGAACTATATATATATATATATATATATATATATATATATATATATATATATAAAAGGCCACTTCCGATATCTTCCGGGCAAGTGCTCAGTAAGCTCCTTCTTTAGGAATTCCGAGAAAGAAGATGTCAAAGGCGTTCCCAAATGCCAGCCATTAAGTCAGACGAGGCAATGCAAGTGCCAGAATTACGGCAGCATATCGGTGCAATTGTGACAATTGCGGGTTATAAAAGTTAATGTGCCCCACTACAGTCTCGATATGAAAAGCTAAAACCGATAAGCGGCACGAGAACAAAAGTTTCATAAGGACGTTACAATCGGAAGCACTACTTTGCTTCCTCTGAAAGTAAACCCTTGAGTAATTTGCAAGCTTTAGCCGCCTTGTGTTACATGATATATTTAAGTAAGCTTTCTTTAAAATAGTTCATACTAATCACGACGTGAACATGATGCATAAACTGATACCGTAGAGTCACTCTCCATGCACTAGGGGTATCATACTAGCCTCTGGTTTCCAAGGTCACGAATTCAAATACGTCGGAGGGCGATGGATTTTTTGGGGGTAAAAATCCATAGCATGTCTTCTTTCGGAAGAAAAGGAAAGCCGATGGTCCCATGTCATAGATTTCTGCCACACAAAAGACCTCAAACCTGATAAAGAGGCCTCTGTGCAAATTATGCAGTCTTTCACCTCTGCAGTTAAAGAGCGTCCATGAATAAAGCTCGTTGAATTTGATACCGCAGCCATAAAGCGAGAGAAGGTTCTGCCGCGTGACACAAAATACAGCATCCAGCCGGCTACCCATTTATAACTTCCTGCATATTTTACGTTACGTAGTCGATTTCCCCCCAGTAGTCTGTCGGGGAGCCAACGGTACGTAACCACAGAAAAAAGAACCTGGATCGAGTAGTCGACCCCTAGCCGACATGAGCGTGAGGAAGTGGATGATAGGAAAGGTGATGATGGAGCAATTGATGGAATGAGTGGCAGGGAAACTGGATACATATTTTATAAAACAAAAATATTGCGATATTTTTTTTTAAATGGAAAATGGTTACGAAATGGATAATGTTGGGTTTTAAAAATGCGTAATCGAATAAACGTTGACTCAATGTCTGTGTTATCTTAGAAAGAATTACATAAAAAAAAATTATTACCTTGTAAATAAACTGAAATTTTTAACTCCCGATGGATAGGAGAGGAGAAAAATCCATTTGTATAGAAGGTAAAATGTTCTTTACACTGGTATGGTGGACGTAAAATACTCTTATATAGGGACTGGTGAAGGCAAAATTAGACCAGTAGCTTACATACAGCCCAAGCAAAAATACTTTTACAGTACTTTTAGAGTAACAAAGAATACCAGTGTAAGGTGTATATTCATTAACCAAATATAGATTTAAAGCAAAACTCAAAAGTATTATGGCTATGAAAACAATGATTCAGAGCAAGTCAAAATTATAGCACAAAAAATGCAGCTATTTAACATGACAATAAAAATGGTACTGTTTTGGTGAAGTGATATTAATGAAAGTGATATTAAGGAAATTCTGGTACGGGTGACCTAACACTTACAAAATATACATTTAAAAAAATATTAGATATGGCAAAAAACAGAAAATATAGACAAAGTATCTAATGTCATTTTCATAAAACTAATATGAGGATACATGATGATAATTACCATGATTATAATGATAGTAAGGAATGTGAAATATGCTCTTTTTGTGAAAATATAAATTAAACCTATAGATGAACCTAACTTTTATTTAAATAGGTCTTAAATTATATTTATGAATAATCGGGTCTTAAAATTAAAGGATTTCGATATTTAGTGTTGGGAATTGTGCAAAAAGTGATGGCAATGTAGCTCATTTAGCTTAAATTATCGAACAAGCCATTTCCAGTTGATACATCAGTTACCATATTCCCTACTTGTCATCTATATGTTTCTAAAATCGATTAATCACTAAAACATGTCTCTTTTTATTTAAAAGCGCTTTAATCACATTACTGAAAAGCTATAAATGACAGAAGATTAATACCAGTCTTTTAACTTAACTGTAATTAAGCACAAGATCTTTATTTTCCATTCATTCTGAAACCACCTCAGATTAGCTTTTTAGAATATAACTATAATAAGGTTTAAATGAAAGGATCTTATGAATATGAATTTCTTATCAATTTAAGGAGATTGGAATTTAATTCTTGTTGTTATTATTTCTCAGAAAATGCATTAAAGTAAATATATTGAAGTTTATCGATACAGTAGCCCTGTTACGTTTACACCTCCGCCATCCTGAGGCTTTAACTAGTTTGTTGTATACAGCCGCATCACCTGTATTATACAGACAATAAGACAAATATGTGATGAGAATTCTTAAGGAATGCTGCTAATTAAATCTATAGAACTGTTTAAAGCTTAAACATTTTAAAATATAATATTTTTAAGAATCCATAGGTAACCTGAAAAGAATCATTCATAAAATAACCAGAAATAGACCTATTAATAGGTTTATTTTCTAATTGATATACCTGCTAGTAAAAATGCTCTCCTTAAATTACTGCCATGTTAAGAAAGCAACTTATTGTTTTGCACTTAGGTACATAAAACAATTGCTATTTCTGTTATAATAGATTGAATATCACTATTTTACGTTAAACTATGAAACATTTCTTTCGTATGATTTAAAAACTAAAACATATACGTAAAGGGTAAAGATAGGCAACGGTTGCCTTGCACCTTCACACATTTATTGTGACAAACACTCCCGAAGAGGAAGGGATGTAGAAACCTACAAGCCGTAGACAGAAGGCCTCAGAGATACGCAGAAATCCCTAACATTTCCAATAATTATGACCTGTCTCATTGTTGCAATTGTCAGAGAGCTAGATCAAGAGACTGGCAGCCCTCTAGTGTGCACGGGGAGTATTATTTTCGTTGACCATGCATCCGAGCCAGCTGCTCTGCATGCCGCGCACCACGAAGGAAGCTCCCTAGAATTTTCCTGTCGAACCACAAGAACTTGTGGATAAGAGGCGGTGGTTATCAGGAATCGAGCTTAGGACTTCCCTAACGCGAATTCCCAATTTATCTGAAGAATGACGAGATGACGCTACCGTGGGGTCACCTCGCTCGTTTACACGTCATTATTTCTTCCCTTACAATCAATGTTCTTCAATGAGATTTCGATTTATAATTTTATGAACATGAGTAGGTACTGTTGAGACATAATGTAGGTACTTGCTTGTAGAGAAGTACGACGACTGTGCTATATTTGTTTAGCTTTGGGCGCTATATTTTCATGTTGTTCAATAAAATATTGATGTTGTTGATGCGATGCAATTAATATGGTCCTCCCACGAAAGTGTGATATCTACATACAGTGTTTTCTGTCCTCATTAACTTTAATGGAGTTCAGTTTTCATTTAGTAATATTTATATTGTTCAGTAAGGACATTACATATCGCTCAGATATCTCAGTTTCTTTAACCACTTTGTTGAATCAGTAAGGTAGCATATCAGCAAAATCTACAAAATAGAGTATAGTTACACGGTAAACAATTGTTTTCAGAATCGGATACAAAACAGAGCCTTATTTCACAATGTGAGTTTTAGATGTTTTTAGCATCAATGAAAGCACGCTGCTTATGGTTAAAAATAGGGAGTAAATATTAGAAGTTTATTCTCAGATTACTGTAATTTAGTTAATAAGAGATGAGGCTGTGCTTGAGTCACAAAAAAGAGAATTTGCAGACTTGAGGCACACAAGAGAATCAAGAATATAATTCAGAATAATAGAAATAGCTTTGTGTTATGAAATCTGTGACCATACTGAGTGTGAAAAAACAAATAAGTACTCACATACATACATTTTGAAATAGTTTTGAATATTTTAGTTGTAAAAACAAATAAATGTGAAATAGGGTTATAGCTACCACATACTTATCATTAGATTTTTTAAAATTGAGATTACTTGGAGATTTTTAAGCAGACTGGAAATATACCCTTGTAAACGCAACCGTTTATGCAAACAAATTATTCAAGCATATCTCCCTACCACCAACTACCATTTGTATGGAATAGTTTTATTCCTTTTTGGGAGTGAGAAAGGGAGAAGGGAAACACTACACAAAAAATTAAGATTTTCTTCGAAGAAGTAATACTTCATTTCAAATATTGTTGTGATTTTTGACGTCTCGGAGATATTGGCGTTATTGGTTTGAATTTTTGCAACATGCATGAACATAGTAATGAAAGAAGTAGTGCATTCGAACTAAAAACTAAATTTAGAGATTTCAGCGCAAATACACTTTTTGAGGCTCTCTGAGAAAGAGCGTTAATGTCTGTGTGTGTGTATGTGTGTGTGAGTGCGTGTGTGAGTGTGTGTGTACGCGCACGCATGCTGCTTATCTGTCTTGAGCAGCATAAGTTAAAAACCATGTTGTATAAACACAAAACTATCCTCCAATCCATCTGGGCAGCTCAGTTGTTTAGGCGCTGGCCTTCTGAACTCAAGTTCGCGGGTTCAAACCCGGTCCAAACCGATTGTTTTATGTGTACTTAAAGGTGACAGCCCAATCTCAGTGGATTTACTGATATGTTTAAGAATATTGATATGATCCTGGCAATTGGCAGCATCTTAATAAATATTTAATATTTCACTACATTCAACAGTAAGTTTTCTCCATCAAACTACCCTTTATATAATCTTTTCCTGGTATTTTTTAGTTTATTAAAATGTCTGTAACAATTTTCATTAAAATACCATATATGAAAGATACTTACATAGTAAAAAACAGTACATCTTGAATTTTCTAGAAAGAGGCTGCGAAATCTTCTTGATTCGGAAAGAGTTTGGTATAGTTATTAAACTGTTGATCAAGAGAGAGAGAGAGAGAGAGAGAGCAGAGAGAGATAAATGCTTATCACATAGAAACTGTTTAAGCATTTTTAAGTACTCAATTTATTTCAAATATCTGTTTATGTACTTACAGATTTGAGATATCCGTTGTTAAGTGTTTAAATTCTTTTGCTATGTTTTGAAATATTTTATACAATCTTTCCTGCAATATCATGGAAAGAGTTTTATACTTCAATGTCAGAAGCAAAGCATCCCACTTTTGAACATTTTACTATCGCTCGCACTCCTGTATCCCTTGCATGTACTTGATAACAAAATAAACTATTGGATAGGTAGAGTAGACTGAAAAGTTCAATGCCATAGCCGGGATTTGAACCACGGCTATGGCATTGAATTTTACATCTGACTCTACCTATCCAACTCCTGTTCTACACACGGCTTGTCTGAAAAACAATTAATCCAAAAATAAACTATGTTTGCAAACGTTTAGATATTTCGATTTATATGAGATACGTACATTAAAAAAAAAGACCGTGTATAGATTCTAGAAGCTATATAAATGTTTAGTGGGTAGGGAAAGACATATGAATGTATCACATATTTTTTCATGAAGCTATAAATATTATAAGATGAGGACTAGTGTTACATTTTCTTAAAATGCAAAAAACAGATGATTGATAATGGTTAGTGCAGACTCTAAAGTTAAAGGAAGAATCTGTGTAAAAAATTAGATGCCGCAGCAACAATAATAAATGGAAATACACACTTAAATACACAAGAGCACCACATGTAGGCCCTGAGGGCCCTTTATGTCTTACCTGAGCCCTGGGAGGAAGGTATGAAAGGGTAACCAGTCCCAGATGTCGATGGCCAAAGCTCGGCTGACAGTTACAGATGTAACCCCTCTGCGATGCTCGATCCTTGCTCACGACCCTGATCCTCCGGTGGTCCCCCCAAGGGAACCCGGGTCCGAAAGCTCCGAAGGCCGTTCCTTTTGAACGACGTCGCCAGGATAAACCCTTTAGAGTGCGCAAGCCACCTGGATGCCTCAATCTGCCGAAAACCGTCACCTGGTCCTTGAACCCTGAAACAGATGACAAGAAAATTTTGGGATCAGGACATTTTGGGGGAGAAAGTAACCTTCTCATCATACGCCTGGCGACCGGGGAAATCCCAGAGAGTTAGGAAGGACGGCCGCGTGTATCGAACCCACGATCTCCGAATAGTTGCCACAGATGAAACCACCATTTTACAGAACCTGTTAAAGGAGCCTATTCCGGAGCTTTTTCCGGACAGTATCTCTCTTGCTTGGGTCTCCGGTGTTAACTAGAGGTAAAGCTGCCACAAGTTCCATGAAAACCCACAAGTATTTCATTTTGTAATAAATCAGTGATTTTTATGACTGAATGTTAAGAATACTAAATGTTAAACATGTTTGAACATGTAATGAACTAATCTGATACATTATCTTACAGGTTTACAGGGCCAGTTACAAATGCCGTGGTGCGCTCATCTAGAAACTGCACATTTTAATAGATCCATTGCCGAGGAGCATCATGGGAAGAACTAATTACTTACCTTAATGCTTTTAGTATGTTGTGTCTCATAATTTGAATAAGAAATTGTGAAATAAATTTTCAGATTAAACTCATGTCAGAAACTACATAAAAGAATTAGCATTTATAAGCAATGTTGCATTAAGTTATAAGCACATTATATCATTTTGGGCTTTGATAAAACTCTCCCAACGAAGAAAAATTGCGATATTTCGACTCAAAAATTTAAATAAGCTAAGATTAAAACATGGACAGGATCTCAGTGCATAAGTATTTTTGTCCTCTTGAACTTTCACTACCTATAGCAGAGAAAGTATTGCATTCCACCCAAAAATTCCAAATAGAAATTTCACGGAAATACATATTTTGAGCTCCTGTGAACTTCTGAAAAGGGAAGCCTCAAAAAGCTACTCGTGAGTTAGTCAGTAATAGCATAATTCAAAATTGTAAAATTGGTCAAAAACTTTCCATTTTAGTAACATATTCCAAGGTTTGTGACACATAATTTTCAAGAAAAACTCTACGCCATAAAAGATTGCCTTTTGCTGATACTTTTTTTCTAAAATTTGGATTTTCAAAAAATGTGTCCTACGATTTTAATTAAAATACGATATGCTTAAATTTTAACTGGAATTTGTCTTCTGAATCGTCAGGGCAGTATTTTCGGCTTTCAAAATTCTTTCGTTCTTTAACTGAACTAAATTGTTAATATCTGCCCGGACTCAGTGAGTAATTTTCTTTATTACTTGCCCGAAACCGTCGCTTTTTCCTGTATATGGTAAATGTTTTTATATGCTGTAGTTATTTTAAGCATTAAGATGTTTAGTGTGAACAGTAAGCATTCCTTCCCTTTACTTGTATCACTTTAAGAAAGATTTGATTGCATGTATATTCGCTTGACTGAGTTATATATGTGAACTACTATTATTATAATAAATGTGAGTTGAACTTAGCTGAGGCTTTACTTTTACTTTGTGATGTTCACAGTATTCACCTTCAATCTTCTACGTGACATTAGGTAATAAATGTTTATGCAGAATTTTCCCAATTTGTAACATAAAATGTTTGCCTTATATTTTTTTACATGAAATTTTAGGTGAATACGCGCACTCACTATTTTCCACCAAAATAGCAATTATCAACTATTGTAGCTATGTGCTATTTACTTAAACGCACGTTACTAAATGTTGGATTTTAAAGAGCTTTCTTTTCGTCATTCATAGACAAAAGGTAAAGATTAGATAACGGCGGGACACCTTACCTATTGATACCCACGTAAGAGTCATCCAGAAGGTAGGGATGAAGTAAGGTACCACAGGTGGACACCATTTAGATTCAAACAAGGCTACAGAGACACGCGAGCGTCCCTAAATCTTTCAATGATAGTTCTTCATCCGGCACCAGGAATAGCGAACAAAAGTTCCAGGATTTGGTAACCGTCCCCGCCCCTGCGACAAAGACGCCGTTCCAACGGCTTAAACAACATTGACAAAGCGCAAGCATGCCACCTGCCAGCACTGACACACGCCACGAGCCCAGAGGCCCACCTGAAATATAAGGATGAAAGGAAGTCGTGGAGAACAAGTGTGTTGGTTCAGTATGTGAGTGGTGTGTTGGGTCGGTATGTGAGTGGTGTGTTAGGTCGGTATGTGAGGGTATGTGAGGGGTGTGTTAGGTCGGTATGTGAGGGTATGTGAGGGGTGTGTTGGGTCAGTATGTGAGGGGTGTGTTGGGTCTGTATGTGAGGGTATGTGAGTGGTGTGTTGGGTCAGTATGTGAGGGTATGTGAGTGGTGTGTTGGGTCAGTATGTGAGGGTATGTGAGTGGTGTGTCGGGTCGGTATGTGAGGGTATGTGAGTGGTGTGTTGGGCCGGTATTTGAGGGTATGTGAGTAGTGTGTTGGTCGGTATGTGAGTGGTATGTTGGGTCGGTATGTGATTGGTGTGATAGGTCGGTATGTGAGCGGTGTGTTGGGTCGATATATGAAAGGTGTGTTGGTTCGGTATGTGAGCGGTGTGTTGGGTCGATATGTGAAAGGTGTGTTGGGTCTGTATGTGAGCGGTGTGTTGGGCCGATATGTGAAAGGTGTGTTGGGTCTGTATGTGAGCGGTGTGTTGGTCGATATTTGAGAGGTGTGTTGGTTCGGTATGTGAGGGTATGTGAGAGGTGTGTTGGGTCGGTATGTGAGGGGTGTGTTGGGTCGGTATGTAAGGGTTTTGTTGGGTCGGTAAGTGAGAGGTGTGTTTTATCGGTATGTGAGAGGTGTGTTGGATAGGTATGTGGGGGTATGTGAGAGAGGTATTGGGTCGGTATGTGAGAGGTGTGTTGGGTCGGTATGTGAGGGTATGTGAGAGATGTGTTGGGTCGGTATGTGCGAGGTGTGTTGGGTCGGTATGTAAGTGGTGTGTTGGGTCGGTATGTGAGGGTATGTGAGAGGTGTGTTGGGTCGGTATGTGAGGGTATGTGAGGGCTGTGTTGGGTCGGTATATGAGGGTATGTGAGAGATGTATTGGGTGGGTATGTGAGAGGTGTATTGGGTCGGTATTTGAGAGGTGTGTTTGGTCGGTATGTAAGTGGTGTTTTGGGTCGCTATGTGATAGGTGTGTTTGATCGGCATGTGAGAGGTGTGTTGGGTGGGTATGTGAGGGTATGTGAGAGATGTGTTGGGTCGGTATATGAGTGGTGTGTTGGGTCGGTATGTGAGAGGTGTGTTGGGTCGGTATGTGAGGGGTGTGTTGGGCATGTGAGAGATGTGTCAAGTAAAAAAAATAAAGGTCCACACTCCCATGGTAATAAAATTTACCCAAAATTCGATTTCTAAAAATTTTCAGCTTTCGACTACTATTTTTGGGAGCCAGTATAAACTCAAGTCGGATTGCGCGGTTGACTAAGATCGAAGCCGGAAACTTCCGAGTGCGGGTCGTACACATTAAGTGACTCCGAGAGCCGTAGGCGAACAGCCTTCTACTGTTTCCATTGAGCAAAAATGTTTGCACAAAAGGACGTTCTTACACATCAATCAATATCAGTAATTACTATTATTATTGGACTATCTAGAAGATACAATTGAACATATTTAAATTAATTAATAATATTTTCTGTTCGACTTTGAAGAATTTAAGTTCTGCGATCTAATCTGTGGCACGACATTAATCGATTGCGATCCTGATCATGTCTATATGCGCAGGACGGGAGTGGGTGGTCATCTAGTTGATAGGGCAGATCCTGTGGTCAACACCAACCATCCCCAGTCGAAATATTTTTTAACAGTTATCTATTACAAACCCTCAAAGCATCACGTGGGCACCTGTCCTATATATTGACCAAAATATATAGACTACTTCCAATATACTTCTGAATTTTTTGCAACTAACCTGCAAAGTACTCTTCATTCCAGATGAATGTATCTAATTTTTCATAACTATAAGAAATATGCGAAACTCATAAAATGTTCATTCTACTGAAAAAATGTAATGTGTTCCATTCACATGAATTTCTCCATATATCTTTAACAGATGATTGTTAATAAGCTTATTCTTCTACCTACTTAAAACTAATACAGATAAATATTAGCAGAAATGGTTTTATTACTTAGTTCCTTATAAGTAGAATAAGGGAATACATTAGGCTAGACGGACAGTCACAAGTTTTAAAATGTGGTTGCTATGTGTTTGAAATCTGTTTCTTTGCGTGACCAGGAATTGACAGGTTTCTGAATGAGAAAAGTTTTAAGTGCTTAAAACTGTAACCAATAATAATAAGGAATATCTTGAACAATTCCACGAAGAAAATGTACACGACATAAATTGTGTATTTTAAGGTGATCTAAATTTTTTGTGTAGTAAGTTTTGTTTATCTCTTATGGTTTACCAGTTAAGCAACATTTGCAAAAATTCATCCAAAATAAAGTGGTCTTCTGAAGTTATTCCCAGAAAATTCAAGATATACATTTTATTTCCATATAACTATTTTATATATAAGAGATTTTAATCAAAATCATTAAAGTAATTTTTGAAAAAGCAAACATTTTCGAAATTTTTTCCATGTAAAAGGGTAGTTGGGGGTGGGTGAATTTTCTTGAAAATCTTCGTGTTGCATCCATGGAAGATACTGCACTTACATATGAAGTATTTGACGGATTTCTTGTTTTTGAAATATACTGCCCCCCCCACACACACACACTTCTAAAATGCGTTTAATTCTTTCTTTTTCTTTTTGTGTATTCAGGGGGTCCAAAACATGCATTTTAGGTGAAATCTCGGAATGGAATTTTTTTGTGTAAGAGAATACCTTCTCAATACACTATATACATAGTACGTGTAGAAAAAGTAAAAAAGTTGATGTGTTCCATTCACATGACTGTCTCTATATCTCTAAAATTATTGTTAAAAAAATTATTCTTCTGTATACTTCATAATAATCAAGATGAATTTTAGCAAAATGTTGTCCTTACTACTTGGTTCCTTGTGAGTAGAAGGGAAAAATCAAACATGTTCCATTCACATGATGTCTGTTCGGTAAACAAACTTTTTATTCAAAACATTAATCTGTTATCTACATCATGGTAATCAAGATGAACATAAGAAGAATTAGCCTGAATAGCAACTTAATTGTAAGTAGACAAGAAATAAGAAAATACACAGGCTAAAGCGACAGTCTCATTCTTTAAAAGCCAGTTGATATGTGAAAAAATTGAATTTCCAAACTCTTTGCTTGTCAGGAGTAAACAAAAGGGAAGAAAATTGTATTCCCGTTCCGTTGTGTTCGGCTTAAAATTGAAATTATGAATCAGGAATATCTCAAAAACAGTTAACTCTAAAAAAATAGTATATGGCCTAAATCTTGTGTTTAAATGAGATGTGCATTTTTAGTGTAGTAGGTTTTATTTCTTATGGTTTGCCAGTTATACTTAAACATAGGGTATGGTATTTAACGACCTTTTTATTTTTGAGTTATAGCGCCCACAGGCTTACATACACACAGACAGAGAGTAAGACACAAACACGTCATTTTTCTAAAAACGTTTTTATTAGTTCAGGAGGTCTCAGACATGCATGTCCGGTGAACACTCGGTATTGAATTTTTGAGGCAATACAATGGCTTATCTATAAACTATGTGCATAGTACGTGTAGAGAAAGTAAAAAGTCAAAGGATGGCATAACATTTTCTAGAATATTCCTTTCTAATGGTTTAAATGTTTCATTATTTTATAACAATAGTTCTATTATCTCTTATATATCGTAATGTCATTCAAGGAGCGGAATTTCCAACCTAGTGCACTTCACCTTCATTAACTAGACATACAAATAAGTTATTGTAAAAAGAGTCTGTAGAAGAGATATAAAGTATGAGATAGAGACTGTAAAAATCTTGTGTGTTACAATCACACCACATTCTCTACATCTCTATAACAAATTATTGTTAAAATGTACATCATGTTGATGGAGATAAACATTTGCAGAAATTGGCCTTGTAAGTAGCAAGGGGACAATCCAGCTGTTCGGTAAACAAACCTTTTATTCAAAACATTAACTTGTTATATCTACAACATGCCTATCAAGACAAACATAAGAAGAATTAGTCCTATTACTAGGTAAAAGGGAAATAAGAAATGTACAGGTTAAAGCGATAGTTTTGTCCTTTAAAAAGTGGGTCGCTATGTGAAACATTTAAATTCCAATCTATATGCTTTCCAGGAGTAAACAAATGAGAAACGACAAGAAAACTGTGTTCCGGTTTGAGAAAAGTTGAAGTGGCTAAAATTGAAACTAACAATCCGGAATATCTTGAAAACGGTTAATTGTACAAAAAAAATTATAGGACACAAATCGTTTGTTTTAATGAGATCTACAATTTCTGTGTAATAAATTTGTGTATAGCTCTTACGGTTTGCCAGTTATACAAAAGTCATCCAGAATGAAGTGGTCATCAGTAAATATTTCCAAGGTATACATTTCGTTTGTCATAAAAATATCTTAAACATAAGTTATTTTAATCAAAATCGTTAGAGCCATTTTTGAGAAAATAAAATTTTTCAAAAAATTTTCCATGAAAAGGGTAGTTGGGATTGGGGGATTTTGTTTTTAAAATCTTTGTGCCGCATCTTGGAGGATACCAAACTTAAATACTAAGTTTGGTATTTAACGGTTTTTTTCGTTTTTGAGCTATGCTGCCCACACACGTATACACGACATACACACACGCACACACACATACACACACACGGAGATTTCTCTAAAAATACTCTTTTTTGGATTCAGGTGGGCCTCAAAATATGCATTTTCGAAGAAATCACGGTATGGAATTTTTGAGTGCAATACAATACTTTGTCTATGCACCACGTACAATAGTATGTGTATAGAAAGTAAAAAAGGCATATGAACGTAACAAATACATTTAATTTTTCACGAGACATTTACCTGTAAATAGTTTTATACTGATTTACGCAATAACATCAGCAGTTTAATAAGTGAGCTTTACTTAAGTTTTTTACCTTTGAAGATAATTTAGAATTCCTAAAACCTTCTTTGGAATTCTTATTAAGCATGGCGTTGAAATCTATGAAAAAAAGCGAACTATGAGAATTATAATTATGTTTGACAGGCCATATGTATTCTAAAACTTTTCTCCATAATACTGTAAAATATAATTTAATTCCTCTCATCAATGGGAGTACAAAAGTAAGTTTTGTGTTCCTTCATTTTTACGAAAATCATGTGTTGTGCGACAATTGCATCAAAAGAGTAGTATTTACTTTCCTCTGATCTGTGATGTGCGGAAAGTGCTACAGTGTTTCGTTTTGTTTGATTAAGGGCCAGTTGTATGAACTCGGAATAAATCTTGGAATTTTATTCCTTAGATATCTATACGACTGTTTGCAGATTTAAAACTGATTTTGGCTATGCTGCAAGTCATTTATTGCCAACTTGATTTGTAATTTCTGATTTATTTTGCTGAAAATTTGCATTATGTTCACAATCAGCTGTTCCTAAACTATGTATTATTTCTTATTTTAACTACTTACGGTACTATGAAATAATTATAAAGGTTCACCAGCGTGTTCGGATGTAGAATTGCTATATACTTTACAAAACATAAACACATATACTGTGACTTCTTGCGGTAGGTTAGGAGAATGGGAATGAAACCTTATCGTATCGTAAAGTGCAACTTGTACTGATATATGACATCTTTCCTTTCTCTGGTCAAAACGGCTAACTTACTCGTACTTAACCTGGATTCTGTAATTGTATTGAGTAAAATACTTTTAAATCGAATTTTGAAAATTACATTTTAGCTGTTGCCAACGCTACTATCAACTTTAGATATGCATAATAGAATCGTTGCACCAAGATCAAGAACATAAGCAATTTGCTATACAATTATTATTAACCAAAAGAAAAATTAGTAGTTCGCACTTTGCTGATGGCAATATTTAATACAACAGTTTGAAATGGTCAACCAAAGTAATAAAACTGAGAACATTATATCTCACGGAAGCTATCGTCTATTTAATCAAAATTGTTTCTAATATATTAAACCCAAAGCATATAATACGAAAAATTATTAATTTATTGTAAAATAATAATATATATTATATTTGCGAGCTCTGAAGGCGTCTTTTAATCTGGGCATCTCCTCCCTTTATCAAAAAGCTTGTAATGTTATCGTTGTTAAACTTGCGCCCAACCTCCAAAATCTGATTATAGCACAGAATGTCGCTAACATTAACACTTGTGGCTATGTTACGTTTTGAAACATATTGCTCTCGAAGTAACCAATTCTTTGTATTTCGTCAATAAAACATAACCTCGTTTTTTATAACGAACTGGTGAATTGCTATATACTAATTCAATTGAATTAACACGTCGCCAGGAAAGCTTCAGTTCTTATGCTATATACTAGTTTATATATATCTTGGGTTGGATTAAATTTAATTGTTTCCATAAAAATAGCGGCATTTTGATGGCAATAGGTAGGTTTTACTGTTTTATAAATGCAGCTTTACTTTAACTAACTTCTTGTCTTATGCCTTCTAGCCGCCAAGTTATCTCACTTTAATCTCATTATAGCAGTCTTCATTTATCGGACTACCACTATAACATCTTGTATTTAGCTATAATATGTCCTTAAAAACATATAAAGAAATTGATCGTTTATAACGGTCAATTATGGGTCAAAATTATGCTCAGAACAAAAGCGGCCATTTTCCTTTTTGTACTCTGTTCTCGGAATAACGACTTATCCCCAGAAGGAATCACGGAATAAGTTATTCTATGTTTATTCCCTCTATAGTCTGTATTCCTTTGCTGTACAATACAATTTAGCACATAACCATGGAATAACGTCTAACAGAGCTTTATTCCGAGTTCGTACAACCGGCCCTAAGAAGCTAAATCGTTCTACTTCTGTCCGAATAAAAATTTTGAAAGATGAGATATCCTAGAAACCGAAAGTATACGCCTCATCGTTTTAACTAGATAACTAGCACTGTCACTGGAATAATGCTTGTGTGTAATTTTGAGATGTGACTAAAGTGAGGAGGGTTTCTGCATGAAAAGGCAGAGTGATTGGCAGCGGGAGTGACTCTGATGTTTGATGTACCCTTTATCAATCAACTGTGAAATCGACGAGTCCAGTATGAAAGCCTGTCATATCCTCATTCAATTTATTACTCGACTTATTGCCGATAACCGTAAAGGCCCCTTTGTTCTTTGCTGGGTGGGATATTTGTTCATAGGCTTTAGAGTACACAATGTATTTTGAGGATAAAAATGCTATTTAAAATATTCCAACTTTGTGTAATAAAAGTAAGAGTTTCAAACGAGTTATTTTCAACAAGTTTAAAAACCGAGTCTCTGTTTGCCAACGCTCCGCATAAAATATATAACTTGTAAAATATCATGTTTCAATGATTTAACTTTGCTCTGAGTTTATTTGTTACAATGGCTGTTAAGTTCGTTTAAGAAAATGTCATGTCCTCAATCATTATGCAAATCACTTTCTCAAAACCAGAGGCATTTTATGAAAATATTTATTCTAATTGATCGTATTTTCTAACATATTTAATATTGATACAAACTCCTTAAACCTTGATTCCTGTACTTAATTTTTTGAATATTTCTTTCAATTGGTAAGTAATTTATTTACCCAAAAAAAGTCCAACGCTGGCTTACTCTTTAATCACTAAAATCACAAATATTAGTAACAATCTAAGCTTGTTACGATTTCTGGCAGCTTTTGCAGTTATGATGCTAAAAAGTATACCCAAAAATAAAAAACAAACAAACAAAAAACGTGTAGTTTGGTTTATATAGGATGCATCAATAGAACCTCGAACTAATTTAACATCTAATTCTGTGGATCTATTTGAGTATTTTCCTATGGAAAGAATGTGCCTATGTCTCTTTTACTTTCTCTGCACGAACTATGTACTAAGGTATTCTAATACACCCAAAAATTCGATACCGATATTTCACCGGAAATAGCCATTTTGGGTGTTCCTGAATCCAAAAAAAAAAGCATTTTTAGAATAAGGTCAGTGTGTGTGCGTGGTGTGTGTTAGTGTGTGTGTGTTTCTGTGGACAGCAAAGCTCAAAATCGAAAGACCGTCAAATACCAAATTTCGTATTTAAGTTTAGTATCTTCCAAGGATGCGACACGAAGATTTTCAACAAAATCTCCCCCACCCCAAACTACCCTTTCCATGAGAAAATTTTAGAATATTTTGATTTTCTCAAAAAAGGCTCTAACGATTTTCATTAAATCCCCTATGCTTAAGATATTTTAATGACAAACGAAATGTATATCTTGGATTTTTTGGGAATAATCTCTGAAGTGCTCTTCATTCTGGATGCTTTTTGTGTAACTGGCAAACCGTTAGCTACATACAAATAATGTAGAGCTCATTCAAATACACAATTTATGTTATACACTTTTTTTTAAAGAGTTAATCGTTATCGAGATATTCCGAATTAATAGTTTCAATTTTAGGCTCTTAAACTTTTCTCAAACAGAAAGACATCGTTCTCCTCGTTTGTCGTTTGTTTACTCTTGGAAAGCAAAGAATTGGGAATTTCAATTGTTTCACATAGCGACTGGCTTTTAAAGGCGAGACTTTGCTTTAACTTTGCATTTTCTTATTTCCTTATGCTTACAAGGAACTAGCAGTAAGGCTAATTAAATCTATGTTTATCTTGATTAACATGCTGTAGATAACAGATTAATCTTTGGAATAAAAGGTTTATTTATCGAAAAGCTAGAGGACATCGTCTGAATGCAACACATTAGATTTTTTTCCTTCCACTTTCAAGGGGCCAAATAATAAGGACAATTTCTACTAACGTTTATCTCCTTTAGCATGATGTAGATAGAAAAAAAATAAGAGTTTTTAACAATAATTAGTTACAGAGATGTAGAGAAAGTCATGAGATTGTAACACATCAGATATTTTAATGTCAGTTATAACCTCCTAGTAGTGCATATCGGATGTTATTTGTATGGAATGTGTACAATTATGCTCAAGTGATCCCGGAATCTATAGAGCTTAAAGGTACTCGACTCTCAGATAAGGGAAACCTCTGGAGAGGTTATTCGGATAACCGACAGTAACCGAAATTCGGGTCCTCTTGAATTTGATGAAGACACGCTACCACCTGACGAGAGAGACTTGCCTTAAACGTACTGTTATCGAGCTATTGATCATTAACTTTCCTTTAAGTCAGGTACTTGCTCCATCATAACATTGTGCATTGTTTTACTTGCCGTTTGGAATATGGGTTCTATTGCTTTCTTAACATTGTTTGCATCACCATTTATCTAAACCTTGTGTTTTGTTAGTTTAGGTGATAGGAGATTCCGTTGCATATCATGCCTCTCAGCTATTTGCACATACTAAACTACTCCTCACAGTCTATTGTTAAAATATTCCTCTTTGCGTACATAGAACTGAAGCCATGCAATACGTTTATGACGCTGGTTGGGGAAAGGGAAAATGAAACAAGGTGAGTTTTAGCCAAGGAACACTTGTCTCAATGCAGCAAATTTAGTGTCGAACATCAACGAAAGCGAGAAGTAGCAACTTTGTAAAATCAAGCGCATCATTCGGAAAAAAAAAAAAAAAAAAAAAAAAAAAAGGGGGCTCTGGAAGATGTTCTTGACCGGGTCCATAATCCTCCGTCTACAACCCAAGAACAGCAGCTGCGCATGCCATGTTCACATAGAGACCAATCTTCGGTTACTAGAATTCTGCATGAAGACCCTCATAACCTCATCCCAATTCAAGAACTAAGCCTTGATTTTCCACCGTGACTACAGCAACTATAAACTGTCTATTCAATAGCTTCTTCATAAATGCATTGATCAACCAATATCTCCTACAACCATATTGTGGAAGGAGAGAAGCTTCTTGTACGAGAGGGCACTTTCATTCACATAAGTCAGTTTTGGGTACATTTACCAGCATATTTTGTAGCATAAATTTCCAGAACTTCTGGACGATGTTTATTTAGGGATATATGCAATGAGCATCATTGCGTTATTTTGGAGATGTAAGGGAGTTCCTAAATTGTTACATCCTAATCCCTTGGATCGGTAAAAGAGCACCGACGTCATGAACAGCCGTTCACCAGATAAGCTCTTAAGATTTATTTTCGCTGGGACTTATACGAAACACGTTAATAGTGCAGGGGAGCTTATGGTTGCATCTGTGCAACATTTGATGATATTCTTAATATGTCGGATAACTCGACTTTCACAGTCAGTACAACTTGCAGCTACACTTATTACTATTGCGATTATCATTAGTATTTTGATTATCATTTATAAACACTTATGCACTTATTCAAATTATGACGTTTTTATATTTGAATATTTATAAAACAGTATAGATTTGTATTGTTTAACATCGCTTTAACCTTTCTAAAGCAGTTTGTAAATGTAACCAACATATATATCAGTTACGAAAGTTGTTGATCCGTATTTTTGCTGCAGTTTGGTTAAGAGAAGGTTTGAGCTAGTACCTGATAATTAAATAAGGATACACAAGTCCTTCAAATGACTTTCTCTTCATCGCTGTAACAAGATATTGTAAAGCAGCTTATACTTCTATCTACTTTATGATAATGGAAATAAACATTAGCAGACAAAAGTGTCTTAATTACTTGCTTCATTGTGAGTTGAAGGTGAATAAAGGAACACACTAGGTAGTAAAATCTTTTAAACGCTGTTTGCCATGTGTTGAAATCGGTTTCTATGCATGACCAGGAGTTTATAAATTTCCGTGTGAAAAAACTTTAAGTATTTCAAAACTGAAACAAATAACAAGAAATATCTAAAAATAACCAACTCCAGGAAAAGGAGTATAGCACATACATTTGTGTTTTAACTTGCGCCATCCTCCGTACGCTTACCAGAAATTAGTTAGCCCAGCTAATGCCCAGTGAAATGTATTTAGTTGCGTACCTTAGATGATGCTTGATGTGTTCCAGCTATGTACAGTCAGGTTTACAGCAATTGCGACTCTCTGAGACGGTGATGAAAGCATACATGAAGAACGTAACTAAGTAGGCCTGAAAAAATATTCACTCCACCTTGATAATCTGATTTTTATTATAACAGAACTTCTGAGCTAATCAACTTATCGATGGCACTAGCCCTTTACCCAAGTAATTTTGCGCAAGAAATAAAGTATATTAAAAAGTACACATGGAGATGCATGTTTGGTCACGGCACTCTTTAGGGAGTTGCCAAGGTATTCTTCTAAGACGCTAAACTTTCACATTAGATGATAATAAATAATCGCACAAAGCGCACAAATTTCTTAATCAGAGAAGTGTGTACTATTTCAGCATCATGACCTTGCAATGGATAATTTAGTATCGCAACAAGCAGATGGCAGACTGAGGACAGCCCGACGGTGTGTTAGTAATTTGTGCAAGAATGTGGGTTTGCAGGGTGGTGGGTGAAAGTGAGGTTGGGGAGTGACAGGAGAAGCAAGTGTGCTCCTCAACGGTTGCCAGTCATGGTGCAACGGCTTCATGTGCACCGCCCGTGTAATTATTTTACAAAATATTTATTTTGGGGTTAAAATTTGGAAGTCCAAGCAACTCCTGAAGGATTGTAAGGAGCTTAGCCGTAGCAGCTATTTGGGTGCTCCTTCGTTACCTGGGATTCTCGCAAGGAATGAGGGGAAGCCGGTATCACCTGAAGCGGCGGTTTCTGGGATTATAATCCCCAAGGGACCTAAGGAGGGTGCTCCGATGGAATGGTAAACCTTCGTTGAATTTTATTGCCCTAATCTCGTCCTCCAGGTATGGTAGACTAGAGGCTTCGTGCAGGAGTCTCGTAGGAAATCCTAGCGGCACAAAATTGATGGCCCGAAGGCATTTATTCTGTACCCGTTGAAGCAACAGCAGACTGGAGTCTGCCGCAGATTAGATTAGCAAGGGGACTATGAGAGCTCTCAAAATACGCAACTTAAGGGGAAACGGCACCGTAGTTTGCAGTAGCGGGTACAAGAAAACTGCAGCCCCAGTGCCCCAACACCTCAGTTCCCTGATATGCTCCCCAAAAGCGAGTCCTTGTCAAGCTTCACCCCTAAGTAGGTGATGGTGTTCGTCCATTCAATCCTTCATCTGAGGTACGTGAATGAAGGAAAGTCTGCGGGAAAGTGGCGATTGGTGAAAAGGATAGATTAGCTTTTCTCCGGGTTGATGGATAACCGCCAACGCATGCACCACTCTTGGGGGAGGTGGAGGTGTCTCAGAATGGGGTTGAAGGCTCTACCTGGGATATAGTTGGTACAGAATAACAACACGTCATCTGTTGCATATTGAGATATGTTGACGTGCTGCTCTGTTGGAAGGTCAGCCACGTAGACGCTGAACAGCATGGCGGATAGTACAAAGCCTTCGGGCATTCTGCTTCTTATTGTCCTTAGTGTAGATTTGTGTCCCGCAACTGAAACTACGAATGATTGGTGTAATATGTGTATATATATATATATATATATATATATATATATATATACATATATGTGTGTGTGTGTATGTGTGTGTGTCAGGTGTATGATGTGAGACGGGAGCTCTAGACGGATGTGTTTTAGGAGCGGACCCGCGTGTCAGGTCGTAGAGAAGCCTTCTTTACGTCCAGCGACACCGCCGCAGTGCAGGCCCTACCCTGGAATCACAGGACAACGGCCTCCACCACTCGCAGTAGTTTCTGAGGTGTAGAGTACCCAAGAACGGAAACCAAACTGATGGTCTGGAATGGCTTGAATGTTGCCCAAAGGAGGTTAGCAATAGTCTTTCGAAGACTTTCAACAGAACTGATTGGAGACTGATGGAGCGGTAGTTGGAAGGATGGAGTGGATCGGTTTCAAAATGCCGGGCCTCTCTCCATTTGTATGGAAAGTGGTACTTATTGAAGACCTAGGTCAGAAAGAGCACAGCCTTGATGGGAAGGCAGGAAGTATGACGGGGTTGGGCCATCGGGTCCCGCTGCCTTTTTGGGGTTGAGACACCGGAGTGCGCCCCAGTAGCTCATTATGTCGGATGACAGATAGTTGGTCCGCCTCGTCGGGGGGAGGAGCGTCGAAGGTATCGACGCACTAACGACGAGCGCGGTCCGAGAAGATTACGTCCTGGGCGTCATCTCGTGACCTAATAGTTCTTTCGAGGTAGTCAGCGAACACATCGGCTTTGATTTGGGATTTCTAACCCAGGCCTTCAATTGTGCAGCTAATTTGACCTCCGCGGTGCCGGAGAGTTTTGGCAATCCTTCACACGTCGCCATCCTCGAGCCTCAAGCGGGCCATCGTCTCCTCTAACGCTCGCACCCTGTGTTGGCGTAGGCGGGTCGGGAGTGCTCGCTTATGGGACATGCGTTGACGCTGGTAGAGTCTGCAGGCAGTCCAGGTTCGGCGGATAAGGAGATGGAGTTCCAGGGGAAGAAGGTCTGGGTGAAGGGGAACTGGTGTGCACACGGTAAGGTTATGGGCAGTTTGCACCACAATGGAGGTAAAGAATTGGAAGGCACTTCCAGGAATGGGATGTCTGTGATCCTAGGGTTTGACGGAACGGAGTCATTGAGGCAGACCCTGACGCATTCCCAGACGACGTCTAGGTGTTGATCCGAGATGTAATTATTGACAGCCCGTGTGTTAACCTCAGCTAACACGGGATTATGATCGAAATGAAGTGCGTTCATCAAATTGAGAGATGTTTGAAAAGGGAATTGCTTGATTATCGCGAAGTCAATAACAGTTTCCCGTCCTTGAACTCGTGATTGGTATTTGGGTTAGCAGGGACACCCTACTCTGAGTTGATGGTCCTCATCTACCATGCGTACGATTTCATTGCCTCGAGTGTCCGTCCGGTGGCCGCAATGTCAACGCGGATGTGTGGCATTGAAGTCCCGGGCCAGAATGACAGGATGTAGGTCAAGGATGGAAAGGTAATTGTTTCGTTCGATCTGCTTTCGGGATGGGTGGTATACAGACACCAGTAAAACTTCCGTACCGCCTAGATCAACCTGGCTTCTACGGTTTAATGAGGCGGGAGCTAGATGGGTCTATGGACTACTCTATTTCGACAGCGACAGCGATTTCTGCGGCCTGTTCATTGGCGGAAGGGAATCTGACCAACAGATCACAAATGTGCTGGCTGTGGTTTAGCAAAAGCTGCTGTATCCACGCCATTATATCTGATAATTACAGGATAGGGTGATTGGTGGTGGTGGTGGTGGTTCTAGGAGTGGGTGTGGGAGGAATTCCTCAGAGCGCAGGTCCGCCGCTAGCCTCCTCCTGCCCTTGCTGTCGCTCGGGCACGGGAGCACCGTTCCCTTGCGGAATTCTAGGGGCGATGTTTGGCTGCCTACCAGGCCAGCGTACCTTAGCTTGGGTGGGTGGATATTGTTTGGGGTTGGCTGGAGCATGTATTTTACGTGGGGTTCACCAGTTGGATTTGCCTCCTTCCTCAGGACCACCATACGAAAATCGTCCTCTCCGTCTGCGGAAGTACCGGAAGAGGCTGTTCATGATCCACCATCATGGAGGACGAGTGATACGACAGGGCCGAAGTCCTGCCGCTCTGGTGCGAAAAATCTGTGCGCACACTGGCATTGTCGTCGTTGGATTCAGACAGCTGAATTTGGCCTATGCGAGAATCAGATTCGCAGGGGTAGCCCTCTTGGTAGCCTGCTTGGACGAGTCCAAACTTCTGTTTGCCCTTACTTATTTTGGCTCTTAACAGTAGCATACCCACTGGAGGGCAAGGTGGCTGCTCCCCTGGTAAAAATCCTGTTTTTCAAGTTGTCGTGTACTGTTGCACCTTCACATCTGAAGCGAATCGTCCACCTCCTAGGCGTTCCTTCAAGGGAGGCAAAATGTGAAAATCGTTTGTAGCGAGACCCGAATTAAGAGGAGGGTAGAGCGAAACTGCTATATCAGCGTGGTGGTCCTCTGGGCTGTATGAGATCGCACGTTGTCGTGAAGGAAGATGAAACCCTAGGTGAGGAGTTCTGGCCGTTTCCTCTTGATTACTTCGAACTACCGTGTCTTGGTCTCGCAGATGGCATCGCCCTAAGCTTCTTTGTCATTGGAGTAGAGAGGTGTTTCAATCCATTGACGACCGCTTACTTCGGAGTGTATAATAGTACAATATATGTTTCGTCATCCGTGACAATGCCGTGAAAAAATGTGTTCCCTTCCATGGAGAACCGTTGCAAAAGCGCAATTTCTCCACTTCTCTGTGTTTTGGTTGTACGGATTTCGTGGAAGCCATCCGAACAACATTTTTAGTACTGTAGAATATCTTAAACAATGTGATGAATGCTTCCAAAATACATTCCAGTTCTACCGACAAATATGGTAACGAAAGCCTTCTGTTGCCCTGAATCAACTCCTTCGCGCGAGCTGTGATTAAATCTGTGGATGCCGTTTAGGGTCGGCCACTTCTATCCACATCGGTGACGTTTTCTACACTGAGAATATACTAGCGAGATTAGAGTCTGTTCATAAACCTCTAGCAGCTGTCGGTGAATGTCAGCCGTGGTTACATGTTTCGCCCACAGAAATCGAATAGCTCAGTGGATTTCTTCGCGAGATCAGTTTTCCAAGAGATTCCCCATTTGTGTTTACCTTGCAGTAGCGCTGCAAATGGCAGTTGGCTGAAACTTTGTACAGTTACCAATTGCATGTACTAGTTCACTGTGAAAGACGAAACAAAAAGAAGTTGAGCCTTGTAACCATAGTTTCTGATCATGTCTCGGATCTACGACTTAAAATACAATATTATAACTTATAGCCAAATCGCAATATTGTACTATTTTAAATGCCGAACTTCTAGCGATACACTTAACTAAGGGAGATTTATGAATTAGAACTCCCCGAGCTAAAATGAAAAAAAAAATATTAATTTTAATTTCAATTGGTGCACCTCAATATGTGATTATAAAGAAATTAAATAAATTCCCGTTCTGCTAAGCCCTTACGAGCCTGGAGCTACCAACCTGACTTCACACCCACTTACGGTTGGCCGAAGTGGATGAACATCCAAGCGATATAAGGAGGTCATGTGGCCAGGAGCATGCATCCCCCAGCCGGATAGTTGACTACCATCACTGGTGAAAGCTGTCTGCTCCATAGCGGTAGGTGGCGTGGCGGGAGGCGGCTTAGTAAGTGGGGCGGAAGGCGTCTCCATTGTCCGCAGCAAGGCGGCACGGCGCGCCAGCGCCCACTGACCTCTGGCATGGTTAGCGGTGTTGTAGAAGGCCATGCCTGCGTCGAATTTTTTTTTTTTTTTTTTTTTTTACCGTGGAGGGGAAAAATGCATTACGCATTCAACCCCCAGCCGAAGTGCAATGGCTGGGAGGATATGTGGGACTCTCCGCTTCCTCATGCGGCATACCCACTAAAAAACCCCTCCACGTTATAACAGTAGTTTGTTGTGAATCTCGTGGCTTTGCGCGGTCCCGCTGATGCACCCGCGTTAGTCGGCGAAAGATAGGAAGCTGCCGCACGTTGTGCGGGAGCGGGTGAAAGGTTGTTTCTAGGCTAACAGCCATGGAACCTGACTGCAGCCTAGGGAGTAGAGGTGATATTGGAAAGGAAATAAAGGGTGGAAATTTGAGGAGAGAATAGGACGTAGACGTTATGGATTATACCTGCTTCGGAATTGCTCCGCGAAGCTCCCAGTAGTCTTCCACTCCGTTGGTGGTCGGGCATTCCCGAGCCGTGCGTGCCCCTCAGCCTGTACAGGAGGAGGAGCAGTGTTGGGTTGCTGACGTTTGGATTGAAAGAGCTCAGCAGAGTATGCAGCTTGCTGCAGTAGAACCTGCCTCAGAGGCTGCATGAGGGCGTCGATCCTGGTGGACAGGTCGGCGGCTGAAGTCTGCTGGCTGGTGGCTGCTGCGGCGTTAGAAGCTTGCAGTTCCTGCAGCTTCTGTGTGAGGAGGCTGCATGTCTCTTCCAGAGCAGCTATTCGAGCGCCGACGTTCAGGATCTCCGCGTGGAGGTCCTGAATGGCTTCTCGCGTCGCTGCGTCTGATGAGAGTGCAGGTGGTGAGGCCTCAGTGGTGGTTGTCTGCGGTGGAGTGGTACGGCGGGCAGAAGTTGGTGATGAAGTGCTGCTCCTTGGGTAGAGAGGGCACTGGGCTTGCCCTGTGTGGTGTCCTGTGCCACGACAGGTGGCACAGAATCGGCGGCGACGGCGGAGATCATACCCAGTGCACTCGGTGGTGGTGGAGTTGGTACCGCAGTAGTGGCACCTCGGTGTCGAAGAGCAGACTTCAGCGGTGTGGCCGTAGGCACAGCAGCGTCGGCAGGGCCGATGGCGTTCCTGTCGGCTAGCCTCGACGACCAGAAGTCGCCCTAATAAGGGCAACCCTGACGCCAAGGCAGCTTCCAGGTCAGCCTGGTCCTGTATCTCCAGACGGACGAGCGGCGTTGGTCCCCGGTCGCAGTAAATGCGGGTGGCCCTCAAGCATGAAGGCCACCGCGACTGCACGGCGGTGAGCAGATGCCGGGTAGTAAGGTCCCTAGGGACCCCCCGTACCACGGCACTGAACCGGGGCGGCGTCGTAGAGCTGGGTGGAGGCGTCGGTGGCGGCGGTGTTGGCGGCAACTGCGGCTGCAGTTGCGGCGAGACTGCGGTGGCGGCCGGCGAAGCATGGCTTGCCGGGACCGGTATCAACGGAGAAGCTGCCTCCTCGGCGGCTGCCGAGGAAGAGGCGACGGGTGCTGCCTTAGCAGCGGCGAGTCTGCGCAGTCTCTTCTTGGCCATCTTAGCGAGTCGAAGAAGAAGCTCCGTCGACGCTGGTATTTAAGATGACTGAGACATGGGCACGGACTTCGTAGAAAACTATTTATAGCATTGTTTTTTTTTTTTTTTTTTTTTTTTTTTTTTTTTTTTTTTGGAAAGGGGAGACAGAGAGAGAGTTGGAGGGTTGAAAGAATGGCTTATCTCGCCATTGGGTGAAGATTAGAAGGGAAAAATCGGGTGAGATAGGAAAGGAACAGTGAATGGGGAATGATGGAGTTCCGCGATAGCACCTCCGTGATTATTGGTAAAGTTGATGTTGCTGCAGCACATGGGGCTGCAACAAGGAATGGCTTATCTAGTCTGTAAACATGACCCGAGGGCCCTGAGTACAGCGCTAGGGAGTCTTGGGTGTGTTTTAGTACTGATGTCTGGTGTTGCGGGTGTGTGTGAGAGGGCATGATTTGGTGGTAAGGTCCTGAAGAATCCGATGGTGACTATTTGCAATTTGCTCGGCTACATTGTTGACTGTCAGTTCTTGGCTGTCAAGAACTGCAGTATAGCACTTATTGACGTCCTTTCGGGTTCCTTTGAGTAGGTCGTCCAGAAATGTGAGGCGTAATGGTAATTTTGCAGTTTGAACATAGAGGTCCTGGTTGGCCTCCAAGATCCTGGCGTTGACGTCGTGGATTTCCTGTAGCAGGGTGTATAGGACGTCCAGCTCCAAGAGGAACTCAAACGTGACCTTTTTCTGGGCTATGGCATCGGTGTCTTGACGGTTGGCTGTAGAAGTGGTGTGGGTGTCTGAGATGGCTGCGGTCATGGTAGTGAGGGCTTCTTCCAGCGTGTTCAATCGGCCGCTAATGAGCAGGACCTCTGAGTGCAGGTCCTGCACGGCGTCTTTAACGGCGCTGTCGGATGGCGCTGCTGCCTGTGGAGTGTTAGTGGCGGCAGGCAGGTGATGGGTGATGGAGTCTTCCGTCTGCGTCGAGGTGGTGGTTGTTGAAGTCCTCGCCTTTTTGTCTATGGGTGTGGCGGCAGAGGCTGGTGTCAGGTGGCGGCGGCTGCGTGGGTAATAGGGGCACTGCGCCTGTCCTGTGAAAT
Source organism: Hymenopus coronatus (assembly GCA_030762935.1). Classification (NCBI taxonomy): domain Eukaryota; kingdom Metazoa; phylum Arthropoda; class Insecta; order Mantodea; family Hymenopodidae; genus Hymenopus; species Hymenopus coronatus. The sequence goes on along the minus strand of CM060888.1, from coordinate 141,388,721 downwards.
GACCAGGGCCATCACAGGTGGCGCAGTACCGGCGTCGAGATCTTAGGTCGTGGGCTGCGCATTCGGCTGTCAAACTCGGCGCCCCACAGTAGTGGCACCGTGGGGGCTCGGCGCAGGTGTCGGCGGTGTGGCCGAATGCGCAGCAGCGGCGACATGGAAGCTGGCGACTACCTCTGCTGGCCTCAACTGTGTGACGGCGCCCACAGATGAGCAGACCGTCAGTCAAGGCTGCAGTGTAGTCGGTTGCGTCGGAGAATTCGAGGCGCACCAATGGTGTTGGACCCCTCGAACTAGTGATACGGGAAGCCCGTATCACTGAGGGCCACTGGTGGCGAGCTGCTGCGGTGAAGAAGCGGTGGGGGAGGTCCAGCGGAACTCCCCGGATCACCGCGCTGTGCCTCACAGGAAGCACAGGTTGGTTGGGCTGCGGCGGCTGCGTTGTACATGGCTCGGTCACAGCGGCGGTGGATGATATGCTGGCCGGCAGGTGCGGCTGCAACTGCCGGCATTCTGCGGCGGCTGGAGGCGGAAGGGTGGCACTGCTCTCAGCCGAGAGGGCCGGTTGGTGCTCGGCTGTGGCTGCGGCGGCTGGAGGCGGAAGAGTGGCACTGCTCTCAGCCGAGAAGGCCGGTTGGCACTCGGCTGTGGCTTCGGCGGTGTATGAGGCGGTTTGGTTTCGGCGTTTCTGCTTGGACGGAAGTGAAGGCGGCAGCGGCGACCGGCGATTGCGTTGGCGGTTGCCCGGCAAGAGCGGGAGCTAAAGCCGGGGAAACCGTCCAAAACGCGCTGCCATTCCTAGGTGATGGCGGCGGCGACTCACCCGGTTCAGGTGACGGTGAGGTTGCGGCGGTACTCCTCTTCTTTCGGCGACCTTTCTTCGTCATCTCTGCGCCTCCAGTCAACCAATTTTTTTTTTTTTTTTTTTTTTCGAGTGGAGGAAAAATCTACCTTATAGACTACCCGGGCACGTCCGGAGTGTCGGGTTCTGCCACGTGGCCCTACCGACTAAAAAACCTCCACCGGTGCTGGAGTGGATAGGGAGAAGGATTTCTGCGGTACCGCTGTTGCACCCGCGTAGTACTGGTGGTATTAACTGGCCCGCTGTGCGGCCGCCAGAGGAGATATTGGGTGCCGGCAGGCAGGCTTGGCCTAGACCCAGCCTGCCCCCTGGCGAATTTCAGGAGATTGTGAAGTAGAATTTTAGGAGCAGGATATTTGGACGAGTGGGAGGGATATCGTGCTACCTAGAGTCTGCTAGGTCTTAGTGGGTGCTGCTACGCTGGCGCTGCGTCCCTGAAACAAACTAACTTATTGTTAATTGTCTGTCCTAAAACTACAATCGCTTATTATTATAAGGTAATAGTTGAGGTCTGCCATTGGCTCGGTCTGTGAGTATTTACTAAGTTAAGAGTTATAATGCTTAGCTTTTGTGTGGGTTCCGCCTATATAGGCTTCATCTTTGTGATATTTATACAAGTGTTGTTACCTATTTTACGAGTAATACTATTACATATACTGTTACATATATACATGAGTTATTCTGTTCAACCTGAGACATCGTTAAAGTGTGTTAGAAAGAATATGATATTATCCGTCCTAGTCATACTCCATTTTCTGGGCGTTGTCGTATAGAGTGCGCACATGGCTGGCTGCCTGCCTATCATATTGCAGGTGCGGACCCGTGCCACTCGCGGGGGGGCCCTCTTCCCCCGGGACCGCCTTGGCTGGGTAAGCTCAAGGGCTTAGAGGGCTGCTGAAAAGGAAGATTAGTAATGAGTGTGGATGTGTGTGTGTGTTTGTTGTGGGTGAGAGGCAGGAACTGGAAGGATTGTCGCAGTCACTGCCCTACGCTGTACCAGATCTAGATTTTATACCCTAATCAGGGTGTCCAGGTATTCTTGTATGTTGATTTCAGGCTCTCCTATTCCGATGGTTCTGTCAAAGACTGCCAGTGGTCGGGGGTGCTTATCGTGCTCGGTGTCGTAATTTCCTAGGTTTTGGATGAGCTCGTTGTGGTTATTGTTTTTGCGTTTATAAAGGTTGAATGCCAAGTGTTTTATGTAGGTCTCGATGGAGCAGATTTTGAGCTCCTCATGCAGAGCCCACGTTGGTGCTACTGCTGGTAGTTTAGCTATAATGCGCAGTGTACGGTTTTGCATTGTTTGTAGCCGTTTGATGTGTGTTTTGGCCGCATATCCCCATACGGGTGCGGCGTATGTTAATATTGGGCGAATCAAGGTTTTATATAGTGTTAGCCCCATGCTAAGTTTGAGGCCGCTATTTAAATTTATTATCGGATAAAGTTTGTTAAGTTGACCGTTAGCTTTTGCTCGTACCATGTTTATGTGTTGTTTCCACGTGAGGCATTCGTCCATCCTTACCCCTAAGTAAGTGACTGATCTCCCCCACTCAATAGGCTCTTGCCTGTACGTAAGCGGTGGGAGGGCATGCCTTCTTTGCCTATGCAAGTGGCGCTTCGTGAAAACTATTGCTTGGCATTTTCTGGCGTTAATTTTTACCCTCCATTTCGTAAGCCACGGCTCCAGTTCGTTTAGAGCATTCTGGAGTCTTAGGTGAATGATCCGTGGTTGGGTTGACTGTGTTACGAGTGCTGTATCATCGGCGTAGATGTATTTTTCTACCCGGATAAGTGGAGGGAGGTCGTTTATGTAGATGTTAAACAGCACAGGCCCTAGGATACTTCCTTGGGGTACGCCTGCTTGGATAGGACGGAGGGATGACTCAGCCTCCCCTACTGCTGTTTTGAAGGTCCTACCTTTCAGGTAATCTGCAATTAAGGTGATCATTGAGTCTTGCACTCCGTACGTGCTTAGTTTTCGTATGAGGCCCGCGTGCCATACCTTGTCAAAGGCGCGTTCTATATCAAGTAGAACTGCTCCTGTTGAGCGGTTGGTGTTAAAACCCCTCGTAATATTTTCGGTTAGTCGCAATAGTTGGTGAGTGGTGGAGTGTTTGGATCTAAATCCAAACTGTTCCTTGGTCAATAGGTTATTCTTGATTATAAATGTGTTAAGTCGTTTGTGTATAATTTTCTCCAAGAGTTTACTCATCGTGTTTAGAAGGCTGATAGGCCTATAGCTGGTGGGCTGAGAGAGATCTTTGTGTTGCTTAGGGAAAAGCAATATTTTTGCTTCTTTCCACTGAAGGGGAAATCTTCCGTGTTCTAAGGTATAATTAAATATTTCCGCAAGCAATTTTATTGCCTTCATCGGCAAGTGTTTGAGCACAACGTTCGGGATTTTGTCCGGTCCCGGTGCTTTGCGGTTGGGAAGGTGCATAATTAGCCATTTAATTTCCCCGGCATTCGTTTTTCTTGTTTTATTGTGCGTTTGTGCTGTTCGCAAGGAGAGTGCCAACCTTTCCGTGTCCACCGCGAAGTTTTGGTCGCAGGGATGAGCGTTTGGATGGAAGGTATTTTCCAGCGCGTCTGCAAATGCTTCCGCTTTATCCTCGGGCGTCTCCTTTATTTGGCCTTCAATGCGGAGAGGTGGGATATTTGTGGCTGTCCGCGTGAGGCATTTCGCAATCCTCCAAACCGATTGGGTCTGTGGGTCCAAGTTTTCCAGGGTATTGTTCCACTGGTTGCGTGTATATTCTGCGATGTGGGTACTGGCCCTGATTCTTTGCTCTTCGTATTGGTTTCGATGGATTAAGTTTCGGCTGCGTTGCCATTTCCGTCGGGCATTATTCCGTTCTTTAACTGTTTGCCTGACGTCTTGCGGAAATTGCACCCTGACATTTCTAGTACACCTTTTTATGGGGACGTGTTGCTCTATGGCGTGGTGTATCGCGTTTGTAATTTGTGTCACCGCTAGCTCCTGTGTCTCATGCGTCGTGACCGCTGCGGTGTTTATTTGAGCGTCAATGGCCTCTTCGAAGGTGGGCCAGTCTGCCAGTCTGTAATTTGGTCTAGTCTGTTCTGGCCGAAAGGATACTGGGGCAGCAACTTCCAGTATTACTGGCAGATGATCGGACGTGAGGTCATTTATGACTGTGTTCCGTGTATCGTGAGTTATACCTTTTAGTAACGCAATATCCAGAATATCTGGTAGATGTTGTTGTATTCGCGGGATATATGTGGGTTCTTCTGGTCCTGTTATTAGTGTATTGGAATGATTTATATATGCCAGAAGTTTGTTACCTGCCACATTGGCAGTCCTGCAGTTCCACAGGAAGTGCTTGGCGTTAAAGTCCCCTGCGGCTATGACTTTGACGTCCATTCTCATAAGGGCGTCTACGTCCTCCGTGTCTATGTCACCGGGCTGGTTATATGCCGCAAGTCAACCAAGTTATTCGGCTAATATTTTGTGTTTGAGCACGCACCTGCTAGAAAATAAGTCTTGGAAGACTGCAGGTAGAGGATTAGGTATTAAGGCTCTTTAACATTGGTGTCCATGCTGAACTTAATTGTAGGCCCGAATCGCGATTTAGATTATTTGTTTCAGATGAGATGGCTAAAGCTTCTTTTACTCTCCTTTCCCAGTAGTTCGAACACTTTGCCACTATCTTGGTGTTGGTAAAGTTAGCTCTGTGGCTCTGTTCTATACAGTGTTCAGCCAGTCCAGATTTTTCGGGTTGCATAAGCCTTATTGATCTTTGGTGTTCAGAAACGCGTGTGGCAATAGTGCGTCCTGTTTGGCCAATGTACGCTGCGCTGCATTCGCAAGGAATGTGGTAGACACCAGGTACTCTGAGAGCTAAATTATCTTTAACTGGCCTGACCAAATTTTTGATTTTAGGTGGTGGCTTATGGATGGTTTTGACATTATATTTGTAGAGTAGTCTACTAATCTTTCCCGAAAAATTGCCGGTAAACGGTATATAGGCTATGGCGGCTGGCTTCTCTTTTTGTTGAGTGTTCTTGCTGGGGTTTCTTTTTCCGGCTCTTTTCAGCGCTGATGTGATGTCCTTGGCTGAATATCCATTTTGTTGGAGTGTGAATTTTAGGTGTTGAAATTCTGTTTGCAGATTATCTGGGTCTGATACAGAAACTGCTCTATGTGCCAATGTGTTGAGAATGCCCATTCGTTGTGACTTATGGTGGAAGCTGTTTGCGTTGAGATAAAGATCCGTGTGTGTAGGTTTTCGGTAGACGGCATGACCAAGAGTTCCGTCCGCTTTTCTGGTAACCAGAATGTCCAGAAATGGGAGGGAAGCATTTTTCTCAACTTCCATTGTGAACTGTATTTGTGATCTGAGGCTATTTAGGTGTGCAAGAAAATCTGGAAGAGTGTGCAGTCCATGTGGCCAAATTACAAATGTATCATCTACATATCTGTAAAAATGTGTAGGTTTTAATGGGGCTGTGTTAAGTATTTCATGCTCCAGAAACTATATAGAAGTTGGCAATAGCTGGTGACAGAGGAGAGCCCATGGCAACACCGTCTGTCTGCTCGTAGTAGGTGTTGCCATACAGTCTACTAAGCACACTTGGAAAACTTCTCGAAAAAGTAATTCTCAAACGTCTCAACTCTCAACTAAACAAACAAAACATACTAATTCCAGAACAATTTGGATTCCGAGCCAAACACTCAACAACTCTTCAACTAATCAGGGCAACCGAATCCATAACGCACGGTTTCAACATCAACAAATCAACAGGTGCTTTATTATTAGATGTGGAACGAGCCTTCGACAGAGTATGGCATGCTGGCCTACTAAAGAAGCTCAAAACGATAAATATACACGACTCACTCATTAAACTCATAGCAAACTACCTAAGTGATCGAAAATTTCAATCCAGAGTAAACAATCACCTGCCATCCGAACGCCCAATCAAAGCCGGAGTGCCACAAGGCAGCATACTCGGGCCAACACTATTTAATATCTATAAAAATGACATCCCAAAAATCGAAAATACAGAACTATACATCTATGCGGACGACACCGCCATAATGACCCAATCAGGAAAACGAAATTCATTCACAGCAGACTCCAGAGGTCCCTTAATAACCTAGAGGACTGGCTTACCAAATGGCGAATCAAAGTAAATGCACCAAAAACTCAAGCAATCATATTCACAAAGCGTATCAATCACAGATTTCCCAGACACCGCCTGCCTCCACTTACCATATTTGGTGAAGATATTGGATGGACAGATACGGTAACTTGGCTTGGACTTAAAATGGATCAAGGTCTAACATGGAAAAAGCATATTACTCAGACTCGTGGAAAAGCCAATGCCCAATTGGGCAGGCTATACCCACTCATCAACATGGGCTCAGAGCTAAGCCTTAACATGGGACTCACACTTTACAAAACATTAATCCGACCTATAATTACTTACGCATCCCAAGTATGGGGGTATGCCGCCGAAAACCACATCAAAAACTTACAAAGATTCCAAAATAAAATTCTACGCTTAGTATCTAAAGTACCATACACAGCTCCAGCTGACATACTCCACGAAGAACTCAAAATACATACAATCGAACAATTCATTAAAAAGCTAACCTACGACGCATATCAAAAATTAAGTGCACATCACAACCCTTTAATTGAAACGCTAGGGAACTACGACACACAAACAAACAAACACAACAGACCTTTATCACTTTTCGACAGAACTATAACACAAGACACCACTCCAGACGAAATACAACAGTACCTTACAAACCTCCTTCCCTAAAAACCTCTCCCCTTCAAACACACAGCTATATATATATATGTTTATTCTTTCTCTCTTCCAATATGTTTCAGTACCAGCCCGTCGCAGAGCCCTAAAGCCCTCAGCTACAGCTGAGGCGGACCGGGGGAAGGGGCCTCCCATTGTGATAGACGCGGGCAGCGTACTTCAGGCAGCTGCAATATGGAGTCAATCACTTAGACGACCTTGGCAACTACATGGCAAACGAGATGACGAAGGCCTATGAGCCCGGTACTGCTACTAGCGACGAGCGGCTGCGCAACCACTGACGGACGGAGAAATCTCCCGAAGCAACAGCGCAGAAGTGGAACTCATTCTAAACATATACTATAAGACTAAATTTAAGTGCATGTTAGATAACATTTTACTTAATATGACAAGCAGGCACACCCTGCAGAAATAGAACATAATCATTAACGAATAAAACACCTACAAAGTAGCGCATGATTATCCACTGGTATTGTTCAGGTTTCATGGACAATCCCAGTAAGTAGCATTAACGCGCTCGCATGCAATGCATGCCAGCTAAGTAGCTCTCACTTACTAACCGGGGTGCTATGCGGGACCCGACTAATGCATGTTTGCACGAAAGTTCTCTATATATAACGATTAACACGTGGAGGGGTTTTTTAGTGGATATACCCCACTCTGCGGGGAGCTCCACATATCCCCCAAGCCATTGCACCAAGGCTTGGGGTCGAATGCAGGAATGCATTTTTCCCCTCCACGGTAAAAAACAAAACAAAACAAAAAAAACAAAAAAAAAAACAAAAAAACATAACATCACGCGAACCAATCAGATGTTAGCTTCATCCCAGCTCTTATAAATACCAGTCTCCGCAAGCTCAAACCATCAGTTCACCCTGAAGACGAGGAAGATGCACTTCTTCGAAACGTTGGTGTCAAGCCAAGTTTTTACCTGGCTAGAAGCCCGAGAAGATTTTGAATAATTTTACTTATTAAGAGTATTATGTTTTCAAACGGTTAGTACCTCCAAGTGGATGTGGTAAGTACAAGACATATTTGTTTATCTTCCCTAATACCGTGGTTTGTAAAGCATAGCCTTGGTAGATGGACCTCCCTAAAACGAATGTTGTATCGGAACTGAATTTCAGACTTTCTGCTAGGCCACCCTACCCAGGGCAGCAGGTCACGCATTGATATATCAAAATATGGAAGCAAAACGGATAGTGTATGCCACGGGCGTTCTAGTTTCGCCGCGCAGTTAATACCGTGCAATACACATTGTTGTAAATTATGTGATTGGTTTGTGGGAAAACTGTTAGACGAAGAGAAAAAAAAACAACTATCATACCTAAATGAATACACACTAAGTTATCATTTAACAGAATAGTGTATCTATACCCCTAATATCTTGATATCTTACTTACGGGCGTTTCATTGCCCTACTGGAAAAACCTCTTAGTTTACGTTAACACATTAAATATGAACAAAAGTAATCTAATAGGCTTATGTTTATTATTTTCGCAAGTTTTACTGCAATAATACATTTAACTTAAAATTGTAATAACTTTTAGGGTACATAAATATCGCACAGTAAATCTTTCCAGAAGTATAATAAACAATGCGTTATAAACTATGTAAATTACAATGAAGCCGCATTGTTAGTTAGCTACATCGTAGCTGGGCTCACATATTTCTGCCAACATAACATTAGCTTCATTACATATTGTTCATAACTCTACGCTTTCTAGAGTACTAGTTCACTTCTACATCTGGATCAAAGTAAGCCTCTCAGGAACCTTTCCGTGAGACCAATCAGATGAAATTCAATGGTGCAAAGTCTGGACTATATGGTGGATGCTGCAGCACCTTCCAACCACATTTTCTGGTTGCCCGAAACGTGGTCAATTAGCAAGAATGTCATGGCCTTCAAAGAAGCTGAATTATCTAGAAATGTTGATTCAGTCCAGACAGTCCTTCCCATATACGGCATACATTTTCAGTGAATTCCGCTTGAGTTATGTCCTTTTGCACACAACAAACTTAGAACACCTCGTTCCTCTTCCCAAGTTGACAGCGTAAGGGTTCTCTCGCAAAATTTACACCTAATTAAAAATAGTCAGCTCCAGCGCGAACCTCAACTTTATCTCCTGTGAAATTTAGAGCGCCTAGCCAAATTATTACTGTGCGTTACTTACCTATCCACCCTCGTAGAAGGCAAGAGGTTTTAATTAAGCTTGTGCATGTCTGAAAATGTTTCCAGAACTACAGAAGTTTATTGAATGAAACTACACGTATTAAAATCAAGTTGTGACTCTCTTCCTGATACAAACGCTGAGCGTTTGTTTTCTAGAAGAGGCAATGTAGGAAATAATTTGGCACTACATTGTATTCGAGACAGTACATGCTCTGAGCATACACAGATGTTGACACATACACAAAGAAGTAGCTATCGAACGTCCCATATATCGATCCATCATTCCTTTCACCCCATATTTTTTAACGACCTCTGTAGAGCACTGGGTCAGTGAGCCATGCATATGTATCAGAAAAAGAAAAGGGGACGTGAGCCCGAAATGGTTCCCCTTCATTATCGTTAAGTCAGGCGGACAGGCGGACAAACGCTCCCCTCAATACAAATCTGCCACATCCTTCCGCCATCGCGGTGGGACGAATCACTTGTTCGCTCTCTCTTCACGGCAATGTATCGAGTTAATGAGCATATCGATCGATATAACGTTGTATGCAAGTGATGCAAGTTCCTTCAATAGCAAAAGTGGTTCTGCAGAGGATGATTCTCTTCTTTTCAAGAACTGAAGCACTGAAAATGCGGGGATAACCCACAAAGGATCCGTGAGAAGAGCTGCACTAATGCAAGTGCCATGAACTGAACATAGCTAAACTCCTGTATGTGGAACTGGTTTCATAAGGACCGAAATCTAAATGGGTAAACTTTAAAGTAGGGGAGAAAAAAAAACAACTACTTAAATAAAGCCATAAACAATAATTTAAATAATGTTTTTTTTTATGGGACTTTGAAATGCTTAGTGATATTGCAAAACATTATTGCAAGCTATTACAAATTTTATTTTATGTTTGGTACTTTTTGCAATAAAGGTACTAAAAATGTGCAAATAATGACCAAATTACTGAAATGTAAATTACTCTAAAATGTTTTAATGATAACTCCTTTTGATATTTCCGTCCTCTATGGAGGACTTACACCCTCCAGCACAATAGCTACTGAGTGTAGAAGAAGATGATATGCAATAAGGGTGAAATATTTGAAAGGAAATCTGATTATGGAGCCGGCGCGAGAACCCAGAGAAAGCAAGCCCATGTTCCACTTTCTTCATCCAAATCCAACATTCTGTCCGCTGTGATGGTGAAAGGCGAGCGGTCTAATCACTAAGCCTTAAGTACTACAACTTCAAAACTTGACTTCCCTCTGCGTGGACCTAGGGTCGAACTTCATCTTACTTGATGCTATATCCACGACATTCCTCATACAGCAGAGTCGGAATAACACTGAATAATATTCAAGCGAAATGCAATGGTTATAAGTGAGTATTTTCTGTTCGGGAATATTATGTCCGTAAAGATATTATTATCGCAATACAGGGCCTAAAACTTTTTCAAACGCCTCGTTGGGTTAGATGAAATTCAGTCACACGTATCCTTATTCCGGTTTTTAAAATTCTTCATATCGCCATTAACCCAAAAGCTGAAATTTGTTACTTAAGCACATATTATACCGATTTTGCAGTTCTGGTTTTATGATAATCAGCATATACAAGAGAGCTTCTTGGAAGAATATTTATTTTCTACAGCTAATTTGTAAATATGTTCCATTTACTTGCGCAGAACTAGCAGACATGTGTTATGTTTGTGGTGCTGCTTGGGGAAATGCGAAAAGAGTACGAGGTCTTTACGCTGAGCTTGGTCCAAGGAGACATGAGCCTCATCATAGCACCTTTACTGCAACATCAGGAACTTTCCAAAAGCAAGCGCATCCCTCGGGAGTCCAAAGAAATGTTAGGTCAGTGGCTTTAGAGCAGCATGTACTTGATCGGGCCCAGTATTCTCCAAACACAAGAGCAATAGCATCCAAACCAGTCTTTGCTGACAAGAATTCTTCGTGGTCATTTCACCCAAATTCAAGATTGGAGACAGATTATTTTTAACCCCGACTACAGTTTGTCCTGTGGTTTCTTCAAAAACGCACTGATTAACCAACATTTCCCAAAATCATATTGTAGACGGACGAGAAGGAATTTTAAACACACATCAGGAAAACCATAGAACTATTAGAGTTACAAATTACCGACTTGCAGTGAACATTTGGGCTGGCATTATGTCATAGAACCATATCTCAAAGTTTGACGAATCATATTTACTTATAGTTTTTACAACAGTTTACAGAACTCCCAGAAGACATCCCTTTAGAAATACGCTAGTTATTGTGGTTCCAAGGCGAAGAGACACCTGTACATTATTCCGGTGATGTAAGGGTAACGCATCCCAATCGCTGGGTCCGTAGAGGTGCAGCAAGATCATGGCCAGCACGTTCACCAGATCTGACTGACTCCCTTGGACATGTTCCTTAGGGGACATGTTCAGGCTCTTTTGTACGAGACGCCAGGTGTAGCAAACTTACTTATCAGCTATGCTCCGAAGTCAAGGTCGGCATTATGAAAACCTATTTTATAAACATTAACGCGCTTGTTCTTATTGCTTTGTTCTTATTTTAAGAATGTCTGAAGTCTTTTAAAAAGGCATATGTATTGGCATCGGCTAATACTGCTTTAACTTTATGAAAGTAATTTATATAAAGGTGGAAAAAATTAGATCAACAATAGCGTATTTGCATATGTTATTGATAATGTATTGATAGATCGATTAAAAGATTTGACCTCTTAGTCCCATAATATTAACTAAAGATTTACAATATAAGCTTGTATTAAGATTAAAGATACCAACTACTCTTATTTCAGAAGTCTCACAATGCCTTGTAGAAACAATGTGTAGCGATCTTTCTGACAGAATTTCATCTAACTTGACGTGGCATTTCAAAAATTTTAGTGCCCTCTAGCTCGAATTTACGGACATACATTCCCAGTAAGAGAATACTCAAGTATAGCCTCGAATCTCAACTTAAATTTATTCAGCGTTATTCTTACTCACCTTGTAGAATAGAACTGAGTTGAATTCATACCCAATTAATTGTATATTTAATAGTGCTATGAATTTTAAAGAAGATTTAGCTGTGTTTTTGTTGTTTTTTATTTTTGCGGCAAAACTATCATAATACACAAGGGTTTCTACTTTTTGCACGAAAAATATTTTGAGAAAGTATCAATATGTACAACCATATACGGCTCATGGTTTCGAAACTTTTGGATTTGGTAGCCATTCGAAACATGTTTCACAATCATGTGGTCATGATCAACAAACTTGGTCAGTGGATAAATAGCATATTGTGACACAAGGCAGCAAGTGAAGAAACGAACAAGCAGGAACGAGGAAGAAGTTTCTGCTGAGGATGTGCGCGAAGAACTTCACTTCTGGGATTCTGCATTGTATACTTTTTTTTTTTTTTTTCCATGAATTGTGATCTGTGCAAAAGGAGTGTCTGTAAACAAGTGATCAATTAATTATGCCTGATAGTCTTGACCAATCCAGTCAACTAAGACGGTTGCTTGGGTCGAGAGAGTTAAACGTACCTATTTAAATACTGCATGAGCGACATTGTAAATAAATGTTTATAAAACATGTGAAAGATGTTAAGAGGTAAAGTTCAACTGTCAGATATTGCATGTCTTAATAAATATACTCAGCAATAGTTAGTTACAGGATTAAAAACATTTCATCTGCGGTAGAAATGCAAAACACACCAAATGCAGGAATTACAACTTCCCACGTGAGATGATGAATAAAAACAAAATTTGGCAGGTGGATACATTTCTAGTTCACAAACTTCTAGTGAAAACATGGCAATAGCGAAGAGCTATATATGCTAGAAAGGGGAACAGAGGGGAGTGAAAAATACATGAAAGATATTTGAAAAAAAAAAAAAAAGTCATTTGAACAAAGACGTTAATTTTTCACTTAATAGTTCGAACGTCAACCAGCTAGGAATATATCCAATTTTGCTACCTTTTAGCCTATGTAGGAAATAAGCAGATGATTTTCATGGTTAGAGGTAGGAAGTTGCTTGTGATAGAGCCCTGAGATCATATGAGTGCAGCTTTCCCTCAATCATCTCAAAGTGTAAATCTTTACAATCCGTATTTTTCCAAAGCAGCAAAGTCCCTCCATATACAAATGCTGCGTTAAAAGCAAAACTAAATTTGTGCCTATGGCTATTAATCTGTAATTATTTGCGAAAAAATTGGAAGTAACTGGATTTGGAACCACGGACTCGCCGTTTATCAGTCGGTTCTGCTATGGCAAGAAAGGAAGTATGTAGAATTACGCCATCTACTTTTAAAATGTTGCAGCAAACGTAAGACATCAAGACGTAATCGGATTATGATTGAATGATCATCCAGAACGAATCGGTATAAACAGCAAGACTTAGAAGAACCTATTTATTTGATATTTCCTTGGTGCAGACTGATTATTTCTTTAAGTCTCCATTTATTGATGAGGAAGACAAAGCTTTGTTTAGTAATTTTGTTACATACGAATAATATATACATCATTTAGGATTGCAATTTCAGAAGCTATGAATAACTAAAGTAATCTGTAATTGCTTTGATTAGCTCGTTTTAAAAACATCTTAGGCATTCTGTCAGGGTGCTTAATTTTCCATTTTAATTATATATTTAGGGAAGAATAAAGTATATCTGTGAAGTATCTACGCCTATAAAGGCAACATTTTTTGGAGTACTTTGTAGCAAGGCTTACCGCTACATCCACCGTTACAGGTGTCTTGGACGGTTTGGCGTCCCGAGTCCCTCCCGGCCGGTTAATGCAGTCTACGCAACCTGGAGCTTCAGGGACCACTGACCAGGTCTCCCGGGTTAGGGTGGAATCCCCACGCCGGTATCACCACTCCAGCCCGGGCCTCCTGCTACTACTCAATTAATTTTCTAAAGAAATCTTAGATGCAAAAATAATGTACTATGTTGTTTATGGAAACTACATACTTAATTATTGAGTATACAATTTCTATAACGATTATTTACTTTACTATTAATACGATTGAGTATATATTAAGAGCAAAATATAATCGAGGGAGCTGTGACTCTGCTCACCTTGTGCATGTCATGCACTTGGACGACTTCTGGTTTCCTGCATGCCAAATTGAAGTGCGCAGAACCCTCTTTCGGACAGGAAACATGTCATCCTCAACATCCACTTAAGAGTTTTAGTTTCCATTTCTCTGAACGGCTACTTTTGTGAGAATGTGTGTCGCTCATACGTTTTATGAAGTACATACATTACCTGATAACATCTCGTGTTACTCCACTACATGATACATTTCACAATGAAGACCTGCCACAAGTTTATTGAACGTAAATTTAAACGGCTAAATGTACTCACTATTGTGAATTACATTTCTGAGAGATGTATACATGATTATACATTTCATACCACCAATTTAGGCATACATTTGCTGATATTCAATTCATCAACAGTTGTTTCGTGAATAGTTATGTGACAACTACTATGCACTTTGTTGAATATAATCCATTCTCAGATGTATTTACGAGTTTTCAATCATTAAATATTGTATACACAATGTCTAAAAATAAGAATTCTATGTGAGAACTATTTTCAATTACAATTTCTGAATTTTTAATTAGTTCTCTAAATGTTTATTTCACAAAGTTTATAGTAATATCCATAGTAACGAGCATTTAGTGATACAGCATAACTATCCCCAATTTACTTTACTTTATTCCAGGAAATTAACATGCCGAGCGATGAGCCGTATCTGTTGACTTCTTCTAAATCAGGCGCCGGCATTCTTGACTCCGCGTACCAAAGGATCTGCATTCCCACCCCTTCAGAATTGTGTTTATACACACAGTAGGGCTCCAGCCTTGGTGAAACACTGCTGTACGCCACTGTGTAATTACGAGATACATTTACAGATGTTGCAATTTGCTACATGTGTATAAGGTATACATGTATATGTTACCAAACTAAACTGAAGTCTTCCTTAGACAAAGCATACTAAACAATAAAGTCATACAAAATGATAAACAATATCTAAAAATTATCAAATAAACAAAGTTGTAACTAAGTAAAGCATTACTTGAAACTAATTGTATTTTACTATATATAATATAAAATAATAATAATAATAATAATAATAATCGTAATAATAATAATAATAATAATAATAATAATAATAATAATAGTGTGTATATTTGAATAAACTAATTGACGTAATAAGTTTAATATAGCTGTAATACGCAGAAGATCAGAGCTTTAATATATTAATTATTTAATTTATACTTTCTGCAAAATTATAGAAAAATGAGAGATAAAATCCTTGATTCCAATTAGTCAACGCCAGTCAAAGCAAGCTTATATATATATATTTATTTATTTTAAAAATATAACCGTTGAGTATTGTTTGTTCATTTTTCTGTGTATATATAAGTGATCTTATTTATCTCCAATTTGATAAGAAGGATGACTATTTTGTGCTTGAAGCTTTTATTGTATGAATAATAAATAAATGATTTGATTTTGTGCTGTTATTTAATGCATACTTGACATTTTAATAAATAGGCAATTCTATCTATTCAAAACTGTGAAACACATTAAGGGAGAAAGCTATCATATTTTGTAATACCTAGGAGGCAAAATCTGCGTGCGCCCATACCTATTAACTTAAATAATTAGCTCGGTTTTATTACATTTCTTATACTAATGTATGTAAATATTTACTCTCCTAATTGGGTACTGCCGGTGGCAGAGTTAAATGTACAAAATTCATTTACAATAATAACCTTAGTTAAATTAAGAATAATAGTACAACCAACATATTATATGCTTTTTTTTTAAATTCCTAACTACTTATTATTCAGTATAGCAATACTTATGTCAATTACCAGCTAGTTTATAAACAGTTATTATGAAGCCTCAACATTAACTATACATTACCAATACATACATTAATAATAATGATGATAATAATTATAGTAATATACACTAATACAGTTTTTGAGATCCTTAATTACTTCACAATATTTACTCTAATTAACTAACGTTCTTTTTAAATGATCCCTAAACTTCTTTAAGGCCCCTGAAAAGCCGCTACAGGCAATTCATTCTATTCTTCAATGGTCCTATTAACAAAAGAAAAATGTCCTACATCGGTTCCACCCTTAATTGTATACAAATGAACGTTTCGTTCGTAGTATGGTGGTTTTCTAACCTCTTTCTAATATCCACCATTGCTTTTGAACCAGTATAAGCTTTAAATAGTGTGACTAACCTATGCGTTTTACGCCTAACTTTTAGTGGCTCCCATTTATTTTCTTCGCCTTTCGTAAGTCCAAAATCTTTACCTCTCTTTATGAATTTAACCGCCCGTCTCTGTATCTTTTCCAGCGAATCAGTTTGATTAACCCTGTATGGGTCCCAGCATGCTACTCCATATTCCATAACTGGCCACACTAAGGTCCCAGCGTGCTACTCCATATTCCATAACTGGCCGCACTAAGGACTTTTAGGCAATTTCCCTGGACTTTGCGCTCCCCTTCTTCAGTGTTCTCATTACGAAGTGCAATGTCTTCCACGCTTTCCTAGATGTAACATTTATCTGATCCTTCCATCCGGCATTACTTGACAAGCACACTCCCAAATACTTGCAGCTTTGGAATTTGTTCCCTGCCCATAAGATAGCTATGTAGAACTTTCCCCTTGGTTCGACTAAAAACAATTTACTTAATTTTCCTAGCATTAATTGTCATTTTGTATGCGGTGTCCACCTACTTATTTCATGTAGGTAATTCTGAAGAGCGGTTCCATGCATGGTATTTCGAATCTTATAGTAAATAATACAATCGTCTGTGAACAATCTAATCTGACATTTAATATTTATAGTTATATCATTAACAAAGGTAAGAAAAAGTAACGGACCCAGTACCGATCCTTGGGGCACGCCCGAACTTACAAAACCCTTTTCAGATTGTTCTTTACCTACTCTTTCTCTCTGTGTCCTTCCTTTCAAAAATGTTCTATCTACAATACTACGCAATTATCGATTCCTGTTCGTGCTAGCTTTCGGATGAGTAACTTGTGCGGCATTACGTCAAAAGCTTTAGAAAAGTCTATCACCACTGCATCAATCCTTCCCCCTGCATCCACCCCATCTGCCAAATCCTGAAAAAATGAGGTTAATTGACTTTTACACGAATATGATCGAAATCCATGTTGTGCTTCTTTAAACCATTTCTTTTTTTCTAACTCCTCCCGTATGTATTCTGTAACTAAATGTTCCATTTCTTTACACAATGTATTAACTATTATGCTGAAACTAACAAAAGCTCTATGAATGTTCAATTGGAGAAGTTGCTATACTTAGAACTTTGCCGTTAGGCTCACATGAAATGCATTTTCATCGTGTATTATCCGTGAGTTGAACACACCGCAAGATCTAACCAGTCGGGCAGTAGCACAAGTTGTATATTGTGGACGTTAGTGAAGATGGCAGATAAACAAAGACACTAGAGCATGCGAGATAAGATTTCATGGGTAAACATCTAAAAGTGGTAGTAAAGTGGTAGTAGTACTGTTCTGCATAATTTTACGATGAACGCTGTTAAAGCGACACAAGTGCTTTTTAACGATGATGGGCTAAAATATCAATATTTATATGTTTTTATGCAAAAAAAAATACACCAGACTTCAAAATACATATTTGCAGTGATCGATTCTCCAAGGGCGGATGTTTTGGAAGCGTTCGCGTGTTAAATAGACTATATCAGACTTTAAAACAATTTTTCTTAGGTTCATATTTGTTGTTATTCTCCTATATTCATCTAACTCTGCTTATAAAGATTCAGTTAGAGATGTTCCCAAGGCACTGCAGATTGTATGTAGCAAAACGTCTGTTTGGAATTTCTTATTGCTTTTATATTAGTTTTAAAAGTTAGGTAATATAACAATGCGCTGCTTTTTGCAGTTTTTTGCACTCTCCACATAATATATGGTACGTAGATAGCGGTATTGCACTACGCCCAAAAATACTATACCGAGATTTCACCTGAAATATATGTTTTAGAGTTCCCTGTATCAAAAAGAAAATGTATTTTTAGAAAAAGTGTGTTTCCGTGTGTCTGTGAACACGATTACTGAAAAACGAAAACCAAACTTGGACAAAGCATACGCCACACAAGCTACCCTTTACATAGGACAAATTACAAAAATGTTGAAATAGCTATAAGGATTTTGATTGAATCACTATATTAATGATATTTACATGTCAAATAAAATATGTATCTTGAATGTTGGGAAAAAACCTCTGCAGATCGCTTTAATCAATTATGCTGGATTTTGTATAAATAGTAAACCGTGAGATATAGACAAAACTTACTACACAACAAATGTAGATCTCGTTAAAAGAATTTAAGTCATTTACATTTTCTTCGGGTTTTGGCTATTTTTGAGAATCCCTTGCTATTGGCTACAGTTTTAAAATACTTAAAACTTTTCACGTTCGGGAATGTATTAGCTCCTGCAAATGCACAGACACGAATTTAATCCACATGACTACCAGCTTTTAAAAGATTTAACTCTCGTTTTAGCCTAGTGTATTCCCTTCTACTTACAAGAGAACATTATGTTAATGTTTATATCGATTAGCACACAAAAGCAAGAGCTCTTTAACAATAGTTTGTTTCACAGATGTAGAGAAAGTCACACGAATGGAGGACATCAGCTTTTTCTTCTTGTCAACTGAAATAATTTTAAAAATACATTATTCTGAATTTGTTACAAAAATATTAATGAATGTAGTTTTAAAAAATCTGATGTGTTCTATTCACATGACTTTCTCTACATCGCTATAACAGGTTATTGTTAAAAACCATATTTTTCTATCTACTTTATAGATAATCGAGATAAATATTAGCAGAGATTGTCTCAAGTTCTGGCTTCCTTGTAAGTAAAAGGAAAATAAGGGAATATATTTGTCTAAAACGATAGAAATATCTTTTTAAAGCTGGTTGCCATGTGGTTGAAATACGTTTCTACGCAGGGCCAGGAAATTACAATTTTCCGTGTGAGAAATGTATTTTAAACCTCAAACGAATAACAAGGAATATCTCAGAAATGGTTAATTATACTGAAATAACGTATATGGCGTAAATTGTGTTTTAACGTGGTCTACATTTTTTGTGTAGTAAGTTTTTGTCTATTTCTTGCGGTTTACCAGTTATGCAAAATTCAGGCAACTTCATTCAGAATAAAGACGTCTTTAGAGGCTATTCCCAGAAAATTCAAGATACATTTTATTTGGCATATATACTTTTAATAGAAGGCATTTTAATCAAAATCGTTAGAGTCATTTTTGAGAAAATCAAAAATTTCGAAAATTTTTTAATGTAAAGGGTAGTTTTGGGTGGGGGGATTTTTCTCAACATCTTCGTTTCGAATCTCTGGAAGATTCTATACTTTAATGCTAAATTTGGTATTTTACTGACTTTTCGTTTTGAGTTATCGTGGTTACAGACACACACACACTCACACGGGCGCGCGCGGACTTTTTTCTGAAAATACTTTTTTTTGGATACAGGGGACCCTAAAACGTTATTTCTCGGAATCGAAATTTTGGGGGACTGCAATACCTCCTCTATACACTATGTACATGGTACGTGTAGAGAAAGTAAAAAGTTACATTCTAGTCGAATATCTGTAGAATATTGATTTTGATTTTGCCTAATTAAATCAAGTAATTAATATAGCTAGAAGACATGTGTGAATTCTTCTTTTGTTACGGTCAATATGTGTGTAAAACTTTAATATTTTATAATTTGACTTATTATTACGGTTGCTGTTCAGAAACAGAATGTGATATACAAACCATCTGCTGGGTGTATTTCGGTTTAAAAATTATTAGTTCACCGCTTATCTTATTTACTGCGTCAGATCAAGAACTGTCAGAGAGAGAGAGAGAGAGAGAGAGAGAGAGAGAGAGAGAGAGCAGAACTAAAACCAGTATCTCTTTTTTTGGAGAATATGCTCCGCCTTTGTTCACTTCTTCTCATCTTTACTCATCAATGTTTGCCTTTAGTTTGTAGCGATTCTGATTTTCTCTCTGGTTTTCTGCAGTTCATGCCATTCTTAATTTGTTCCGTATATTGTAATCACTACTTGTTCATTAAAAGAAGTAATTGCATTCCATATTGTTACCATATTCACCAATATCAAACAAGAGTCTCCTGGAAAATGCTTTGGACGTGGGTATATAGGGAGCATAGTGTTGCATTATTAAGGGGTTGCTTCAATGAAATAAATTACGCATTAACAACGTTTAAATTTCTCTAGCACGTATGTACATATAATGTCCAATACACAATTGTACATAGCAGCTAGAGAACGTATTGTATTCCACCCAAGATTTTACTGGGAATGTATGTTTAGAGGTCCCCTCAATGGGAAGAATTTTAGAAAAAGATTCATGTGTGCCTGTGTGTGTGTGCGCGTGGGCAACATGACTCAAAAACGAAAATACCGTTAAATCTTAAACTTGGTATTGAAGTTTAATAGCTTCAAAGGATGCGACTCGAAGATTTTCAAGAAAATCCCCAACTCCAAACTAACCTTTACAAGGAAAAAGTTTTGTTGTTCTCAAAAATGACTATTGCTTTAAGCTAGATTGTGCTCTTACAAAGAATCCAGTAGTACGACTAATTCTGCTAACCTTTATCTCGATTAGCATGAAGCAGACACGACCGAGCCGTGGTCGAGTAGTTAACCACTCGCCTCTCACCTAGATGGCCCAGGTTCGATCCCAAGCAACCGCATGAGAAATATATATATGAATGTTATAGTCACATGACTTTATCTACCAATCTCCAAATCTATTCCTACGAATGTTTATTCTGTCATTTATATCGTGTAAATTCTTGGATAATAGCCTTATGTATATTTCCTTGTAATTTAAAAAGAATTAGGGAATATGTACAGTATGTTTTAAGGAATAATAAAACGTTTTAAGAGCATTTTGTTATCTGATGGCTTTAAAATTTCTTTCTATTTGCAAGGCTAAGAGAGAAATACCCCAAAAGGAGTAACTACTTCCGTTCGCTTTTGAGAAAATTAAATATTTTAAATACAAGGAATATCTTCCAATAGATTCTGAGATTTAATGGGATACAGTTATGCATCACATTTTGTCTGCTGCCTCTTGCTGTTTACCATTTATGGAAGAGTCATTCATAATGAAAAGGATTTCAATAGCTATTCCCGGAATATGCAAGATATAGAGTTTATATGAAATGAATCAAATGAATTAAAATGAATTAATTTATAATTAATTTCAAGTAATGCTTTACTTATTTACAACTTTGTTTATTTGATAATTTTTAGATATTGTTTATCATTTTGTATGGCTTTATTGTTTAGTATGCTTTGTCTAAGGAAGACTCCAGTTTAGCTTGGTAACATATACGTTATACATATGCAGTAAATTGCAACATCTCGTAATTACATAGCGGCGTACAGCACTGCCTGGAGCCCTACACAATTCTGAAGGGCTTGGCATGCAGATCCTTTGGTACGCGGAGTCAGGATTATCATTTTTTTCAAGGTTTATATAAAATAAAACATGTTCCATTCAAAGGGTAATTTGGAGTGGAGTGTTTTCTTGAAAATCTTCGAGTCGCATCCTCGGAGAAATCTCTACTTACATGCTAAGTTTGGTATTTAACCAACTATTCATTTTTGTTTTACATATACTGTTCATATACACAGATAATACATACCTACGCGGATTTTTTTTTTTATTTTGTAAAAATCAAGGAGTCTCAAAAACTTGTATATCCGGTGAAATCTTGACATCGATTTTTTGGGTGTAATACAAGCTTTCTTTTACTTATTAAGTATTGTATTATTAAGGAAAGAAAGGCTATCTCTAAAAGTATTAAGATTTGCAGGCATATGCTGCCAAGAATCATATGAATTAGTTAAAGGGAATATACTCTGTAACAGTTGAAGCCAAAAATGTTGAAAGAGTAGCAGCACGGGATAATGATATCTAATCGTAAGTACAAATTTTGGCTGCCAAATGTTTTTCTTAGTGGGATCCAAAACACTTTTATAAAGCGTACCGTTGATAGCGAAACTATAAGGAACTATGTTTATATACAATTTTCGGTTTTATTTACCATGAAAAAATTCGGCTGGGGATGTTAGCGAGACTGAAAACATATTTACATGAGGCAGGTGTTGTGAAAGGTCTAAGCAGTAGAATCTATAAAAATATCCAATGTTGTAATGGCGGATTATTATGGTCAAATACTATACAATATAAGAAAACAATGCACGAGAGTAAATTTAAGGATTGATGGACGAGCAAATCAGTTAACAGAAATAGTAGTTACAATTATTGAATCAATAAATTTTACCAAGCAGATTCGAACTTATTTAGAAAAAGTAACGCAATGGATGAAGTATGTGAATAAGTCGGGAGAAACGTAATTAATGAAGTCAATTAAAATTCAGAGGAAGGGGTCCGAGATTTTTTTTTCGGGTTTTCCCTTATCCTGAGAAAACGAAGTCGAGTGATAAAAGAGCGCAGATTTCAACCGGGCTAGTTCAAGTTAAAGCCGGCCAATGGGCGAACTGCCTTTAACCCCTCTCAATGAGCACGACCCGCTCACCTCCTCCGCTTATAAGTAAGAGGGGTAAAACTAAGGTCGCTCAGCAGTCCACACTTATCAGTTTTAACTTGAAATAACCCCTTTGGGTTCTGCAACTCTTTTAAATTTTTAACATGTTGGTGGTATAGGTAGGTTTATATAGGTACGTATAAGTAGTTAGATATAGGTAGCAATAGGTAGCCATGGGTAGATTTACAGGATGATTAAACAATCCCTTGACAAAGTGTCGGAACTGGTTCCTTATATCGAAACAAGAAAAAATTTTCATATTGAAAGATGTCTCAAAACTCACACTTTTTTATTTACTGAGTAGATATACAGAATGAATCAAAAATAATTTGATAAAGTTTGGGGCTGGTTCCTTAAATCGAAACAAGAAAAATCGTTCATATAAACAGACGTCCCAAAACTTTTAATTATTTATTCAGGTTCAAAATGCTATCAATCAAAACATTCTAAAGTGACACATTATTCTATTTCTGACGTTGCTGACTTGTTTGGAGGTGTTCAACACAAACACGACTCATAGCAAATGCCTGACATGTCCTCCTCTTGAACTAGATGCGCATGCGCTCGTCGAAGTGTGGACTATCAAATAGTCCTTGTCGGAGACGTGTGGTTTTGCAGGCTTCCATGACACGTAGATTTAGAGTTTCTTCTGCTGCTAAATAAATTGTTTAAGGTGGTTTCCATGGGATTGACCCTCCTCTACCTGTTAAGATACCAGCCAGTGCATCTCCAACAATGAGACTTAGAAGAGGCTCTTCCTATTTGCAGAGGCACACTTTCAAGCAAGTCTGGGAGAGGTTCTGAATAATATCTGTAAGGCGTGCTTGGAGAATGTATTACATAAATTATAGATGTAAACAAGCAGCCATAGCAACTCCGCAGCCCGCCTGTGGTGCCATAAGTAGTTAAAGCGGGCGTTAAACACTACCAAAAAAAAAAAAAAAAAAGGGTCAAAGCCTTCTATGAATGAGCACATAGAATAATTAAGTTGTTGGGTTGGATCCGGAAAGCCGTTGGAACGTAAACTTGCATTAATAAATTGATAACAAAAAAATAAAGGGTTTTAGATCATATATTTATATAAAGTTATTTTCTTTTTTGGATGTAAGGTATCCATTCCCAAAAATTGTAAAAGTATTTTTGAATCATCCTGTATTAGTAAGTGTTGTAGTTGTAGTTAGATATTAGTAGGAATAGTTAAATATAGGTGGGAGCAGATAGGTTATTTAGGTCACATACTCCACCATTGCTGATAAGACTGTGCTGGTAACCTTCTCTGAAGATGGTAACCGAGTCTCACAGGATTTAGTATCAGGATTTAATGTTGAATATGGAACAGGTGGTTTTGCCTTAATTTTTTAAGAGAATATTCTAGAATTTTATTTATAAGCTTGAATTAAAAATTATTTTAATGAAGCTTCAGTAGAATATATGTTTTTGTTGGAAGATAGCAAAGGAATGACAGGCTCCATTATACGCAGACTCCCTAAGCTAGCTGTATTTACTCGGTCACGTTAGCAGGGTAATCCGAGCAGATCTGCCCATCTTGGATGTTGTATGCTAGGAATATGTAACAGCGTTACCAATCAAAAGGACTGGAAGGCCATTCACTAGGTCAGGCAGGCCTCTAGCTCGCCAAATCCTGGCCGCTCACCCTTTGCACAGAACAGAGAACCCCTATCATGATGCAGCACCCCCTTTAACAATAAATCAAGTCGCCTTCCGATGGCGCGGTTATGACGCCCGAAAATTTCGGCTCCAATCGCCCGCACGCGCTGCGGGACAAAAGGCAAGCGGTGACAAAGGGAACACGATAATTGTAATGGAACGGGGCTGTATCCTGTTTTGCAGAAAACGGTCCATTTCGCCGCTTGCAAACTTTCTGCTCTGCCATTCACATGATAATACAGAGGACGTGTGAGTCAGTCTGTATCTGACGTCATTTGTCTTCTTCCGGCTTCCCCTTGCCGGATATGTGGGCGAGATATCGCTTATTGACGTCATTATTGCGACTTTGTTACCTTACCGTCCAAGATAAAAACGCGACGTGCCATGAAATAAGTGAGCGACGTCAGATAGGACAGCTTTATTTCAGTCGCTGCTGGCCAAGCTTAAATTGTAATAATACCAGTCATAAGTGTCGTTTCCTTAACGATAAGCTGGATACATCCAATCAGGCATTTGGAAATATTTTGCAAGAGTTTCTCAACTAACACGAGAAGGGCATCCAGTTGCATATTTTTGCTCTGCTGTCACTTAGAAGCCCAATCCCATCAGTATTATATTATTTGCTTTATTAATTATTATTTTCATTAATGTATCATCACCTATTATCTTAACTTATAAAACAGAAATACTTACAAGAATATCTGCTAAGTTCACAAACATACATCTGCTCAACCAGTTTGCTTATCGAGGAAGACAGACTGCTCCCCTCCTCGACACTATTTTTCATTAAAATTTAACAGCAAATATTTTTATTTAAATAACTATAGATGGAGTTTATGGTTACTAGGTTAGTAGAAGTATATCATAGTCTGAAAATAAATTTAGAGAAATGTATTGTATATGTGATGTGGAAAAGAAACCAAAGATTTAATTTAGAAGAACAGAAAGGTTGTATTAGAAGATGTAAAGAATTTAAATATTTGGGGATAAAAATACAAAGAAGATAGACAGAAAAATTATATGAATAAAGGTAAACTTATAAAATCAATGCTGAATAGTGCCCTGTGGAACATGTCATAATTGACATATAATACAATAGTAACAAATATTGACACGAATAAAACTGAAACATTAACAAAATGGTAGAATTAAAACTCAAGTTCATGGAAATGGATTTCTTAAGAAGGTCAGCGAGATGTGCAAGACAGGCAAAAATCAGAAATAATGTTATAAAAGAAAAAATTCCTATTACGAACTCAATGTTAGACTATGTAGCATATAAACGACTGAGTTTATACAGATATACGAGTATTACAAGAATGAATGAAGATTGCTACAAAAATGGAGTATGCCTGGCAGGAGAGGAAACTTACGGCTGCGGGAAATAAAGTCTGCAATGACATCAAGAGAATTGGAAGATATGCAATGAATGGATAGAGATCAGTGGAGGAAAAAAAATTCTTTATACTCTGAAAGTTGTGAAAATATTAAAAACCTGTGTAAATAAAATCCAAGTTACTAACACCAAGCTGTTTCGCAACAGTTTCTTATAATTTTAGCTGTATTAAATGGTTTCTAAGAATATTGATAATTTATACCAGAAGTCACAGGAAAAGCTTCTAATTTATCTTCAGTGTTTCACAAAAGGTGGTGGACATTGATGCTCAGATGTTGTTTGATAGGAAAATACAATTTTCAACGCCAATAAATGTACATCAACAAAAGGCACTCTACAGACACAAAAATTATTATTTTCAAAAATTTAAAATACTACCATATTACTTTAAGTGCTAATACACATAACTGCGATATAGCAAGATTTGTGTTCGAAACATTTGGGAATATTAGCTTTAACAGAAAATAAACTACATGAAATTGGAAAATCGCTGACACATTAACTCAACAAATCTTCTGCGATAAATGCCACATGTCTGCTGTTAAAACTAGAACCTATCGCTATATATGCAACACGATGTTTACTGCGTGTTTAGCAGCAACATTTCCAGCACTTACAATTAAGGTAAGGATTTTAGTGGACTTTCTCGAGAGGGGCTGCCTTATAGTTTAATGACTCTATACTTGAGAGCATTAGAATCAAATACCTATCCTCACCCATGCTTAAGTTTACAATAGTCTCAAAGAGTCTAGAGTTAGGATAGTTGATCTTTTGCCATCTCGCGGTATTTTTGTTGTTTCCATGTTGGTAGTCACCGCCAATGTACGATAATATACAACGAAAATCTTATAAGCATAGAAGCGGCTGAATAACAAACTATCAAAACCGGATCTAATCCAGCAGTATGTGGAACAATGATATATAATATATAATAGAAATAAACAATAAATAATACGAAGGTGATATGTCTTAAGAGACTGAAATTTGCAACGGAACATAATATTCTAATGTTTTTGCTCTAGTGTAAAAGATACAGATACTGTTTAACATTTTCTCTCATAATGCGGTATTTTCCAAGCCATTTTGAAGCATTTTCATTGCCATAAATTGTTAACTGAAACTTTCTTTATGTTGCAATAATTTGGCTAGAGGAACATCGTATAAAACTTTCATACTTCTTGGAGAATGATGAAAGAAGCACCATCAAGAAGAAGCAATTGTAAGAAGTTTTCCAATCGAGAAATAATTAGAAATAGAGACATTGCGCGATGGGAAGTATAGGTTGTGAAGGAGTGAGTAGTGGCTCGCAGCAGCTGTGGTTTCCAAGGAAGTTTATGTGCGAGCGTGTGGGGGGGGGGGATACGAGAGTTTGCTATGTCTTGTACAACTTTGTGCGTTACAAGAAAGAGGGGACGGCACAAACTTGTCTTCTGGAACAGGGAAATGATACTACTACTCTTGGCTATCTATTCTAACTTTCTTCTTCTTTTCTTCTATTACCTGCGGCTTGTGGAACCCTGAAATTGCGTAGGTAAAAAGCCTGGAAAGAAACAGATAAGGGTAAAAAGAAAAAGAAAAATTATGTTTTGCTACATTCACACGAATTTCTATACCCCGTATCAAATATTTTAATAAAGCTTCTAATTATTATTTAAAAGTATATTTACTTTCTCTACTCCGTGCATATGTATTGTATTCCACCCAAAATCGTTCTCGGGATTCCACTGGAAAACACGTTTTACAAAAAGTTATTTTTAGAAAAAGATCTGTATATGTGAGTTTCATGCGTCCGTGCATCCATATGTCTGTGAACAGGTTAACTCAAAAACAAAATTTCAGTTAACACAAAACTTGATATGTAAGTTCAGCATCTTCTAAGAATGTGGCATGACTACTTCAAGAAAATCCCCGCACCCTAAACTAGCTTTTACATGGAAAAAGTTATGAAGATTTTGAATTTTCAAAAATGACTCTAGCAATTTTGATTAAACTGTCCTATATCAAATTTATTTACAAAGAAAATGTATTTCTTGAATTTTCTTAGAATAGCCTCTGAAGTCCTATTCGTTATGGAGATCTTTGCATAACCAGTAAACTCAAAGACGTAAAAACTTACTGCACAAAAGTGTAGATCTCATCTTAATACACAATTTATGTGCTGTAAATATTTCTTGTGGAGTTAATCTTTTCCGAGATATTCCTTGTTATTGTTTTCTATTTTAAAGTGCTTATACTTTCCTCAAACAGGAAGCTCACATACGTATATCTGTTGTTTTCTCCTAGCTGTGCAAAGAGAATCGAATTTCAAAATCAAAATAGCGACAGCTTTTAAAAGATTTGACTATTGCTGTAGCCTAGTGCATTGACTTATTTCATTTCTACTTCAAAGGGAGGAATAATAAGACCATTTTTGTTGATGTCTATCTCGATTAACATGAAGTAGATAGAAGAATAATCTTTTGTAAATACAGTTTATTTGCAGAAAAAGTAGAGAAGTCTATGTGAATGAAACACACCAGAATTTTTTTGCTAGTTCCTTCTTGTTAATCATGATGTTGACTGGTACTCACGTAGTTCGGAATTGACTGGGATGCTGAACTCCATCTTAGAGTTGTTATAACTCGTGAACTTGTTGATGTACTTCAAGAATATCATAGGTAAGTAAAAGACCTTCAACTCCCATACTTAGGTCATCAAACTCTACTGGTAAAGTAAAACTAGAAGGAATTTTGTATATTTAACAACATTAAAACTTTTATTCTTGGAAGATATGTCTAACCTCATACCGCAAAAATAGATTTGACTTCTCTTCTTTACACAATTTGTGTTTAGTATTTGCTTTATCTCAAATACTTACACAATTAATGTTGAAATTGTTTTAATGCAGTGATATTACATACAATTATCACAATATTAACCAGCATATTCAAGCTTGGCTTTTAGTATCTGTTTGCTATGTCTTCGCTTTAAAGACGCTATTCAGCGAAATCTATCAAATGTTCTCTAAACTCATAGAGATAAGATCATTGTTTTTAATCTGCACGTCACTACTGTGGCAACAGATTACCTTGTGAAATAAATTTACAATATACATTTATATATTCTCATGGTGATCAAGATTAGTGAATTTAAATTATATATAATAATACTTTTACAATCATAATATTCTGTGAGTTGGCTATTTCTTAATTCTAGTGCTCCTGTTTTGTCACATTCCTGAACAAATTATAGCGTCCGGTATATCGTAATTCCAAAACTGGAACGGATAATAATAATAGTAATAATAATAATAATACTAATAAAAATAAAAATAGAGTGCTTTAATACAACCGATCAAACAAATAAGGGTATTTGGGCTTCTGCCATATAAATTGGTTTTATATTAATTATCGTAATTTGTTAGGAATAAACCCTAAAATAGCATAGGCGAATAGGAAGTATCATTCTGGTTGAATATGAACTATATCGTAATTCCTTTTCTTCTCTTTTACTCATATTTATATGTTTATTTTGGCTGTACCTGCTTAGTAGACTTTCATAACACCAATTTTAATTATTTAACATACAATAATACCGAGTTACTTTATTACATATTTTTGGCCATGTTACTTTCGTTAAACACGCTATTTTAGAGAATTTTCGTGCGTGTCTCAAGGCGTTACGTCACCTATTAATCTCTTCACGTCATTTCTTTTGCCTTTCTTTGTGTGGTAAATAATGATAATATATGATATTATGAGATTTTAGGACATTATAGTTTTAGTTTTAGTTGCCTAGATTGCTTCTAGCTTAAATTCTGCGTCAATCGAGATAAACTTTTACAAGAATGGCTTCATGATATATTTCGTTGAAGGTATAAAATGATATAGAAAGACAAATCTAGTCAGTTTTAAAAGCCGGAAAACTTTATCTGGCCTAGAAATTCATAATCTTTCCACGCCACTGACGAATTTAAACTAATAACAGCAGATATCTTGGAAACGGCAAATGCCACAAAAAGTTTTTTTGGATTTAATTGTGGTTTTAAAGATATTTACATTTTCTGTGCAGAAAGCTTTTGTCTAGTTTGGCAACTTATGGTATACCAATTACTGTACATAATTATAGAAAGTTCGCATGGAATGAAGAGAGCGTCTCACCGAAAAATACAAAATACTACATTTTATTTTACAAGTAAATATTTTAGTCATATTATGTTTTAATAAAACTAATTACTCATTTTTTACGAAAAAGATTCAAAAACTATTGCATGTAAATGGTAGTCTGTAGTTGGGAGATTTTCATAAAATCTTCGTGTTACAGTTTTTAAAGATGCCGAAAATACCAAGTTTGCTACATATCAGATAATTTTGTTTTTGGGTTCTGCTCTTCAAGCATACGAATCAAGTTTCTATAATCATATTCGAGGACCTCAAATCATGTATTTTCAGTTAAATATCCACATCAGTTTTTTTGTATGGAATGCTATGGATCCCTCTTCCTCTTACTACGGATAGGTAATACGGAAGGAAAAAGAAGAAGATAAAACAGGAGAATCGACAGGAATATAGATTAGAGTGCATTAGCAAGTAAACGGTTCTCGGAATTATTTTAATACATTTTCTAGCCGTAAAAGTGTTATTAGCTTTTGGTATACAAATACATTAAAGATTTTTATTAAATTTAATATACAACAGTTTCGATTTTTAAACCAAAAATAGCATAATAATCCTGAACGGTGTGACTAAGTTGTGTGAGAAATTACGAATGGAATGGCTCAGCCGGTTTCGTCTCTGTCCCGTATTCGGGAGGTGCGGTTTCGTTTCCCGCGGCAGCCAGCTGACCTGTGACTTTTTCGGGGATTTCCCTGTGTTTTCAGGTTTCTTTTATTCCTGTCCCTCCAAGTCGTTTCCATTTTCATTACATTCATACTTCATCCCGCTGATTTTTTCAGAGTTGAAAGTGCTGCCGATGGTGCTCGGTGTGGCGTGGCAGGGATCCTGAAAGTGACTTTCTCGTTACCCGACTTTAGTTGGATGCCAATATGAGGTCTGCTCTTGGCGAGGGCGTTGGGGCCTGTATGGGGAGGGGGCCCTAGTCCGTCCGTCCGACTGTCGGGGCTTTAATCTGGGAAATGTAGGAACCCTGACATTGCTGTGCCGTCGCTCCTGGTTCCGGCCGCCCGGTCTCATTCCTTCCTCCTGGGCGTAGGTACAATTACCTCAGATTCAATGCCGATTATTGTCCGATCGTATTCTATCCTATAATGTGTAAGAAATTATTATGCTTGCAAATAGGTGTGAACACTCTAGTTGCTCAATGCAAAGAATGTTGG
Organism: Hymenopus coronatus; assembly: GCA_030762935.1. Lineage (NCBI taxonomy): Eukaryota > Metazoa > Arthropoda > Insecta > Mantodea > Hymenopodidae > Hymenopus > Hymenopus coronatus. The sequence continues at coordinate 141,357,855 of CM060888.1, read as the reverse complement.
GAAAGAAGCGGAGTCTTCAAGTGATAGCCATGCAGTGTGTAAATGCAGGAAGATAGAGGGAAGCCACGATGATACGTCACCCAACACTTCCATATTATTTATTTGTAGACATCGGTTTATGTGTACCAAAGATATCCAACAAATGTGCACATTTATTGTGTCAAAGTGTTTATAATGGCTTTCCCCAGTACCTATGTACAATGTATATAGCAGATAGGGAAGGTATTGTGTTCCACCCAAAAATTGGAAATACATATTTTCAGACTCCCTGAATCCCAAATTGGTAAACAAACATAGCGCATTTTAGAAAAATGTTCTTGTGTATATGGATGGGTTAGAACAGCTCAAAAATGAACTTGTATTTAAATTCAATATCTTCCGAAGATGCGACACGTAGATTTAAGGGAAAAAATCCCCCATCCCCAACTAACCTTTACACGGAACATTTTTCGAAAGTTTTTGATTTTATAAAAGATTGCACTAACGATTTTGATTAAAGTAGCATATGTTTAGGGTATTTTCATGCTAAACGAAATGTATATCTCGAATTTTTTGGAAATAGCCTTTGAAAACCTCTTCATTTTGGATGACTTCTGTGCAATTGGTAAACCGTAACATCGTGCTATTTCCTGGTTATTGGTTGCAATTTTAAACTGTTTAAACTTTTCTGAAATGGGAAGTTATATTTTGTTTCACACCTCTTTTGTTTTGCTGCTAGCAGCACTATAATAACCGAATTTCAATTGTTTCATATAACGATACTTTTAAAGGATTTGACTATCGCTATAGCCCAGTGTATTCCCTTATTTCCGTTTTATTTACCAGGAAGCGAGTCATAAGACCATTTCTGTTAATATTCATCTGGAATACCATGGTGCAGATAATTTGATAATCTTTTGTAAGAATATGCTGGGTATTTCTTTACGAGGTGTTGAGAAAGACCCGCATTTGCCTAGCTGAAAACGTTCTTAACTCAGATTTGATTCCAAGGATCGAACTAAGCTACACAACGGTGGGTACGGCTACGTTCTGTGCAGACTTGAATTTAAATGTAGCGCCTCTCAATCATAAATTGATACACATTAGTAATCACTTCTCTTGTTTCTTTTCCTTGTAATTTACTGGTGGCATTGTTTAGTGCATTTTTATCTGAGCTATGCGTCCTCTCGTTGTCATGGTGCAGGACAAACTGGTGTCATGGCGTGGTTGCAAATTGTCGACTGACTCCAGCATCAGGCCACTGCGCATCATGTTCACATTTATTTGCAAGCACAATAGGTTTTTAATCAACGTGTTTTGGCTATTGTGAAGACACAAACCCGCATCAGAGTTGTGGCTAGAGAATATTATTTTTACAACTGTTCACAAACAAATATGTATTTCAAAATAAGGTAAATAATTTTTTTCAATAAGCATATAGCAGGAACTCAACATTCAAATATTTTCGTTTGAACTGGTGTCACGATTTTTTTCTTTGCGAACTACTACAGTAAATTAACGATCCTTTATCGGTTGATATATCTTTATCTGCTACACTGTATGACAGGAATATTTATTAATTTATACTAATGATTACAATTCTCCTAAGTTCGTGGATTATGGAAAAGTAATTTGGTATTCAGAGAATATTTGCACCAAACACCTTCTCGTGACATTCAGGAAATACCCAACCCATTTAACAGGATTTCATTTAAGAATGTTAACTAGGTTAATATGTAAAGAATTCAATAAATGACTTTCCTCTGGTGGTGAAAGGCGTAGCGGTTAAATTATGAAAGGTTTTATAAGGTTTTAAATCATTTTTAACTTACATAAATGTTTTATACGTTAAGGCACAAATAGTTTAAAGATTGAAAGGTAGAACACAATTTAAGTTAGTAGAATATTTCTTTAAACATATTTTGTCTTTCAACATAGCTTTGATCTGAAAGTCACGTCATTCAAAGAAGTATTACAAAGTATGCTAAATTAAAGCCTCTACCAGAAGCATACATACAACAAAGAGCTCGACACAAATGCTAGGATGTTGCCAAGTAAGCTGCCATACGACAAATGCATTTACATTTTTGCTGGTTCTCTCTCTACCGTGATTCGCCGAACTTTGTCACCAGCATGCATGATTCTGGGGTTTCTGTCTTCTATATTCAGTTTTTTCATACCACGTAATTTTTTTTTAACAATTAACAGTTATACCTAAAATGTTTTACTGTAGTTCTGTACATAAATATGTATGAAACTAAAAAATAAACTACAAAACTAAGAAATACTACTTATTCCATTATTGAAATTAATCTATTTCACAACAATGTAACAGACGGAACAGATAACAGCCAGATATTAAATTACAAAAATAAGAAATAATACTAATTCTATTATTGAAATTAATCTGTTTCACAACAATTTAAAGGATGTAACAGAGAACAATACGTATCTTATAAGTTTAATTCTCTACGGTCACATTGGGGTTGTTATTCCTTTTTGGAAGTGACGACTCAGATAATGATCCCGATTTTGTCGAAGTTCATTAGCGTTCCAATAGTGAACTGAGCGGCGAAGAAGACATTTCTGAGACTGTTGTACATCGTGCAGGAAACTTCCTCACAGGATAGATATGGAGTTCAGAAGTGAGACAAAGCCGAGGTAGGATAGTGAGAAGAAATATCGTAACACATTTGCCAGGACTTAGAGGTGCAGCCAGAAATATTTGAACTCAATTAGAGGCCTGGGACATGTTGATGCATGCCAGTATGGTAAATAAAATTATGATTAGAACTAATGAATAAATAAACAGAATGCAAACTTCTGGTGTCTGCCAGTCTTGTCATAGTGACACCACTTATTTAGAGTTTATTGTATTTATTGGCTTGCTTTATGTATCTGGAGCTCAGCAAATTTCCCACACAGATGTGGAAGAATTGTAGTTTTGAAATATGGACAAACGGTATTTAGGGCCGCAATGAGTATTCAACGATACAAATTTCTTGCTTCTTGTATTAGATTTGATGATAAAAACACCAGGGACGTAAGAAAAGCAACATATGATCTAGCTACTATAAAAAATATCTGGGAAAAGCTAGAAAAGTATTCCAGGCAACTGAATGCGCCCTTTGAATATTGTTCAATCGGCAAACAAGTACTTTCCTTTAGAGAAAAATGTCCTTTGAGGTTTTAGATGTCATCAAAACCTGATTAATATGGAATGAAAGTTTTAATGCTCAATGATGCGAAAACTTTCTATGTGGTTAATGCTATACCATACGTCGGCAAGATACAAACTGAAAAATGGTAAGCATTCCCTGATATTACGTGAGGAACATGGTTCAAAGCATAGAAATGTTACAGTTGGCAACTAGTTTCCCTCTGTTGAACTGTTATACCGAATGTTATTTGATTATGGGACAACAATGTTCGGTATCCGACGTTAAAATAAGTGTAAAATACCTCTGAGTAATAGAAACAGATGATCATCACTTATTGCATTCGACCAAAACACAACACTTGTATTCTGCTCCGAAGAAGAACAAAGTGCTTCCTCTACTATCTAGCATGCTCCACAATGCAGAAATTGATCCATTAGCGGTGTAGCAGATTTTTGGTTCGGAGTTTTGGAAGGGGAGAAGGAAAAAGTTTGGATTGCCGCCTAGCTTAGAAAATGCCTGGTGGTCTCAGGGTTTGCGGGGAGAAACCTGAATGAAATTCTCTCACAGGTTTCTAAGTACATGTTTCACAAATTCCCCTGGCCGTCCAAAGTACAAGAACTTGTTTAAGGACCGAGCCTCGCAAATTATATTAAGTGTTTCACCTTTCCCTTCCCGCTAATCTCGCTCTCAATTCCCTTCTTACGTTAATTTCACATCTTGTATACTCTCGTTAGGAGTGCGGGTTCACTACACAGTGTCTGATGTACGAGTGTCGATGTGTACGCCGTCGTTTTTGAGTCACCCATTTTCTAGGATGTGCCTAGATTTTCGCTATTTTGGTTACTTTCACTGATTTCATTGGCTGAGACTATGTTGCATTTTTATATTTTGTCGCGTTTTCATTGGGTCTCACAATTTTAGACGCCACGCTATGTACTTACGGCTATTAACATTTTTTAATACGCCTGATTATACATTCTGTGTTTGGTGGAGCGTGAATTTTGTCTAGGTTTTTCTCTTCATTGTCCGAAACTTGGAGTTTCTACGTACCAGCTCCTTTTGTTCCTTGCCTCTTCCCTTTCTGGACACACGATCTTTCGTATTTCGAAGCGATTTTATTTCTTATTCCTTGTACTTTTTAACATAGCTATCTTTATTTAGTGGTTTTGATTTGGTTTTTAGTCGTGATTGAATTCTATTTATTACTTTATTTATTTTCTTAAATTCCCTATGTTTGTTTGCGTTATTTTTCTTTATTACTTATTTAATTTGTTATATTTCATTTGTTTCTTCTCGTGTTTTATTATTGAGTTACTCTTGTTTATCTGTCAGGCTTTATTACTTCAGCGACAAACCAGATATTATAACTATGTATAACAGTACCAAAGGAGAAACTGACACTTCTGATCAACTGTGTCATTCTCACACAACAAAACAAAAAACAAGTCATTGGCCGTTGAAATTCTGGTTCGGCATGTAGGACCAAAGTTGAATCAACGCCTTCGTGCTGTATACTGGTAATGAGGCCAATGAAAAACTAAAAGAAGAACTTTCCGAAAAACTTTGCCATCGAGCCGTTTCTGAAGGTGCCCACCCTGAGAAGAAGCGTACGACTTCTGATTGAGGAAATATTGAATATTCAGAAAGAAGGCCCACAGGAACCATCTTCTAACAATGAACAGTAGATCAAGAGATCGTGAAACTAAAAACACCTGTCACAGAACAATGTGTGACGAACACAGGGCACAGATGTGCTTACAGTGTGACGAACACAGGGCACAGATGTGCTTACAATGTGTGACGAACACAGGGCACAGATGTGCTTACAGTGTGACGAACACAGGGCACAGATGTGCTTACAATGTGTGACGAACACAGGGCACAGATGTGCTTACAATGTGCAAATTGAGTCTGCAAATTCAAGTTTTAAATGATTAATGGAACTTCCTTGATGATACCCTTTTGATGCGATCGATATATTGGTTAAAACAACTGTATACATTTTGTTATTGGCATCAGGTAAAACTAAATTACATAAGAACATACAAATCTTTAGCTTTGAAATCAGAATTCATTTTATAATCCATTCTAGTTGGATTTGTGTCTGCGTACGCGTATAATATATTTTAATGATTGCCTAATTCATAATATTAAATAAATACTTACAAATTATGCTGATAATATATGAAATACTGTGAAATAAAAACTGGGGTCCCTAAGATCCAAGTATGACTTTTGTATTCCTTGAAAATAAGTGTGACTGTGGGGGTTTAGCTAAGGATGCAGATGCTTTGTAAATAGTGAGGATCTATTTTTGTGCGTGGCAATTTTGTTATATATTTGTGTAATTTGGAGCAATATCTCTTCTAGAAAGTGTAAAAATACCGCTGATATATTTTGCCATATATGTGGCAATTTTATTTTTCGAAAGGGAAGACAAAATTTTACAAAATTTGTTAAAAATGTCAGTTTTAGTATGGCGCTTGGAGATCTTGATAAAAAGTCTGATGCGCTCCATTCACATGACTTACTTTACATATCTGTAACAAATTATTATTAAAAAACTCATTTTTCTGTTTACTGCATGGTAATCGAGATAAACATTAGCAGAGATGCTTTCTGTAAGTAAAAGGGAAATGGACTACACTAGGCTAAAACGTTAGTCAAATTTTTTAAAAGCTAGTTGTAATAAGAATGAGACCTTTTATCTGTGTTGCCAGAAGTTGAAAATTCCCGTAAGTGAAAAGTTTAAGTATTTAAAAACTGAAACCAATAAATAACAAGGAATATCTAAAAAATGGTCAACTCCACGAAAAAAATGTATATGACATAAATTATATCTTTCAAACAGCTTTACATATTTTATGCAGTAAGCTTTCGTCTATCACTTACGGTGTACTGCTTATGCAAAGTTCTACAAAATTCACTCAGAATAAAGAGGTCCCAGAAAATTCAAGATATACATTTTATTTGTCTTGTACATATCTTCAATATACTGTATTACGAGTATATTCACAATCGTTGGAGTGGGGGGATATGTTTTAAAATCTTCATATCTCACCCTTGAAAGATACTAAATTTATACACTAATTTTGGTATTTTACTGAATTTTCGTTTATGGGTTATCTTGTTCACTGATTCACGGACACATTGACATTCGGACTCACACACACACGGAACTTTTTCTAAAAGTGCTTTCCTGGGTACAGACTACCCTAGAACGCCTAATTCCAGTGAAATCTCGGTATCAAATTTTGGGTGGAATGCAATACCTTCTCTATAAACTGTGTATAGAGAAAGTAAAAATGGGTTCTAAAAAATATGCAATATTTGCGTAAAACAACTAAGGAAATGGAGCAAGGGAAACTATAAAAACCAACAACAAAAAGTGATATGCCCTTTGCTATTCCTGTGATCTGACATGACCCTTGAAACTTTGTCGGTGACTGCCATTTTTACTTTCTCTACACGTACTATGTACATTGTGTACAGAGAAGGTATTGTATTGCACCCGAAATTCGATACTGAAATTACGCCAGAAACATATATTTTGGGACCCCCTGAACCCCCCAAAAAGCATGTATGTGTCCTTGCGTGTGCGTGTGTGTGTCTGTGCACAGCATAGCACAAGAACGAAGAGTCCGTTAAATACCGTTCAGTATCAGTTACGAAGATTTTCAAGAAAATCCACCCTCTCCCAACTACCCTTTACATGCAAAAAATTTCAAAAATGTTGATTTTCTCATAAATGACTCTAGAGATTGTGATTAAATCTCCTATATTTAAGATATTTACATAACAAATAAAATGCTGAGCTTGACATTTCTGGGAATAGCCTCTAAATATTCCTTTATTTCGGGTGATTTTTCTTTTTTTTTTTTTTTTTTTTAATTTTGTGTAACTAATAAACCATAAGGGATAGACAAAAACTTACTACACAACAAATCTAGAGCTCCTTAAAACAACAGTACATGTTTTTCCTGCAGTTTTAGAGATATTCCTTGTTATGGGTTTCAGTTTTAAAATACTTAAAACTTTTCTCATACACAGCTTGTCAACTCCTGGTCACGCAAAGAGAGAATTTCAGTTCCAGAGCAACCGTATTTAAAACATGTGACTGTCGTTTAGCCTAATGAATCCCCTTATTTCCCTTCCACTTATAAGAAACTAAGTAATAAGACCGTTTCTGCTGGTGTTTATCTCCTTTAGCACGAGTGGATAGAAGAATAACAATACTATGTTACAGAGATGTAGAGCAATGTTTGTGAATGGAACACATCAGCTTTTGTATACGTGATGCTACAAGCTACAATATAAAATATATTAAAGAAATCAGTTATCAAATTTACTGTCAGCAAAACGACCACATGTTCTTGTAGCTCTCCATTAGTAGCATTTGGAAACAAATCGTCATCAGATTCTGAAAAAAAATTCTCAAGTCAGAGGCAGAGATTTAGATATACAAGATCAGGTTTTCATCAACCTCAATAATTCGCAGAACTCAATGATTTGGTTAGAGACTTAAAGAATTATTGGGATCCAGACATTTCCTCTTTCTTTCTGGAAACGTCATCTTCTTGGTACAGGCACCGTGAAGAGCAATTTGTTTTATAATTCTCTCAGCAAGAAAATTATACATATTTTAACAATATTGCTGGTTTAGTGATTGCCTTGGAAGCTGCTAAATACATTCCAGGTGAATGTAGGATTTTTATAGATTCCTCTAAAAGTAGTCTGAAAGATGAAATCTTGTATAATGAAGATAAATATGCATCAGTTCACCTCCAGGAAATACATCATAGCTTAAAATTACTTCTGGAAATAGTAAAGTGGCGGGAATGTGGATATTTAAAAGTTATTGGCCTGCTACTAGGTCAGCAAATAGGCTATGTTTTATTTGTCGATGGGATAGTAGGACCCGATCTGTTAATGGACAAGAAAAAATTGAAAGCAAAGAGACAGTCTCGTCCCAGGAATGAAACAGTGTAATTCATGAGTGTCTTGTGCACCCCAAAAATGTTCTCTTGCCACCTTTGCACATAAAATGAAGCTTAATGAAGCAATATGTGAAGATTTTAAATAAGGATGGCAACTGCTACTAGTGTACGAGAAGAAGAGCCCTGTAATATTTGGTGCTAAAATTAAAAAGCGAATTAGAAAGTTGATTTCTGACACCTGATTTGAAGAAACGATAACAGATACTAAAACTAGGCATAGATTGATTTTTAGAGTGTCATCGAAAACTTTCTGGGAATTACAAGGATCCAAGTTACAAAAATATTGCAGAAAACATGCTTGAGAACTTTGGATAGCTGGGATATACTATGGGTGTGAAAGTACATTTACTGTATTCTGATTTAGATTTTTCACAGAAAATCTTGGCTGTGACATTGAGGAGTAAGGTGAAATACTTCACCAGGATATAAAGGAAATGGAAAGACGTTACCAGGGAAAGTGGAATGTGAATATGGAAGCTCGCTATTATTAGTCGCTGAAAAGAGATGTATCAAATTGTTTCCATGGTAGCAACTCTAAAAGGCGTTCATTTCAAGACAGCATGTAAAAAACTGGTCTAATGTTCAAATTTAAGTGATAATGTGAAATATTAATTAATTCTTAAGAGTGTTACGTTGCCAGTTATAGATTTATTAACTTCTATTTAATAATATTACATAAATTCGGCAGAGGGGAGTACAAACTTTTAAATGTTACTATTTCTTTTATTTTGAAAAATTATTATAAATGGAGAAAAACTAAGTTTATATTCTGATCCGGCACACTCAAATTAGGTATATTGACATATTATAGTAAACACTCCATACAAAAAAGTTAAATGTTGTTTTCGATGCTCGTGCACTTCTGTCAGTGGGCATTCTGCTTGTGTACATCCACACTGCGCAATTCCCACTCCAGCGAGAACATTTCTTGGAAGTAGCATGTGATAGATGATTGCCACCAACAAGGTTATTTTACCCCATAATTAGGATAACATGGAGACTAGCGAGCTGCTAAAAGCAATGCGCCATAACACGGTTTAATTGTTTTTGCGGTATTCAAAAGTTGCATTCAGCTAGTTATTCAATAAAGTCGGAGCAATTCTGGCAACTAAAATGTGTAGACTAAGCATGGCGAGCAGTAGATATTGACTTACGAAGTTCCGGATTGAATTGACTGTTAGACTTTCACATTGTCCGAGCTATGACGGCATGATAACTCAGGGTCGATCATTTATCGAAGATCTGTGGCTGCAGCTGAAGGATGCAACTAAATTTTTTCACTGAATTCATTTTCACAGCTGAAGGATTTTGATACAAATCTCAAATAACGCATTATATTTCTGAAACCAATAGCTGAATTAGAGTCTTCATAAATAATTGTTGCTTAATCATTGTTCTAATAAAACGCAAAATCTTAGAATAAATAGAAACTGATTTTACGGTACTGTTTAAAAAAAATCCGATTTACAGCTGTGGAAACCATAGCTGGGAAAATGAAACAGAAGCGCATATTTTGTTATAAAGAAAATATAATATTAGTTTTCTGAGCCGTTTTAATGCTTGGCATGTTTCTCTTTAGCTTTATGTGTACTTTATGAATTATAGATGCAATATTTATATTTTAAGTATACTTTTTAAAAGGGTGCAAGGCCTGCTGTAATGTACTGTGAATTCTGCACCGCTTCAAAGAATACGTTCCGTTAACATAACTTTCTGCAGCTGTTACATATACAAATAATTCTTAGAAAATATGATTATTTTGTCTACATCATGCTAATTGAGAAAAACATTAGCAGAATTGGTCTTATTATTTGCTTACTTGTAAGTAGTGCTACTTCGATACTGCAGAGTCCTATTATTGTAAGACATCACTCCTGGTCCTGATCTCCCGGTGTCTCCTCTCCTACACTGTCTGATTCTGACTTTGTTTAGGAGATAATGGAGTAAGAATTTTGAATATTGAACACTGGCAGTATAGAACCTTTAATTGCCTGTTAAAGAATGCAGATACATTCCTGCTTTAAGTGTTCAATAGAGTGTAAAGATTTCCTATAATTATGCACAGAATATACTGTATGGCTCAAGTCCTCTGATTGTTGGCGAATCCAGCGTTCGCATTTCTTTAGACGCTCATAGATAAAACGCTTTACATATATATAATTTCATGATTTTTACAGCAACTGTTCAATTTTGGTAATCTTGAGTATTTATACTCCTGCAAAGGTAGTCTGCAAAATTGCATTATGTACTCCGAGAGTTCAAATTCGCTGCTATCAAAATGCCATTTTGGCTCAGACAACATAATACATGACTTACGCGCTGGTTAAGGTTTTAATTCAAGATTTCTTGCCGATTTATTTCATCGATCATTATAAAAGTCATGAGTCCTGAATGCTTGTAGTATAAAGCCCAGTAGTAGTAGTAGTAGTAGTAGTAGTAGTAGTAGTAGTAGTAGTAGTAGTAGTAGTATTAGTAGTAGTAGTAGCAGCAGTAGCAGCAGTAGTAGTAGTAGTAGTAGTAGTAATAGTAGTAGTAGTTGTAGCAGCAGCAGCAGCAGCAGTAGTAGTAGTAGTAGTAGTAGTAGTAGTAGTAGTAGTAGTAGTAATAGTAGTAGTAGTAGTTGTAGCAGCAGCAGCAGCAGCAGTAGTAGTAGTAGTAGTGGTGGTGGTGGTAGTGGTGGTGGTGGTGGTGGTGATGGTAGTAGTAGTATCAGTAGTAGTAGTAGCAGTAGTGGTGGTAGTAGTAGCAGAGGTAGTAGCTGTAGTGGTAGTAGTATCAGTAGCAGTGGTAGTGGTAGTAGTAGTGGTAGTAGCAGTAGTGGTAGTAGTAGTGGTGGTAGTAGCAGCAGTATAGGTAGTAGCAGTAGTGGTAGTAGCAGCAGTAGAAGTAGCAGTATAGATAGTAGTAGTGGTAGTAGCAGTAGTAGTAGTGGTAGTAGTAGTGGTAGTAGCTGCGGTAGTAGTAGTGATAGTAACAGCAGTATAGATAGTAGCAGTAGTGGTAGTAGCAGCAGTATAGGTAGTATCAGTAGCGTTAGTAGCAACAGTAGTAGTAGGGTCATAGGTAGTAGTGGTAGTAGCAGTAGTAGTAGTGGTAGTAGTAGCGGTAGTAGCAGCAGTAGTAGTGGTAGTAGCAATAGTAGTAGTGGTAGTAGTAGAAGTGGTATTAGTGATAGTAGTAGTAGAAGTAGTAGTAGCGGTAGTAGCAGCAGTAGTAATGGTAGTAGCAATAGTAGTAGTGGTAGTAGTAGTAGAAGTAGTAGTAGCGGTAGTAGCAGCAGTAGTAATGGTAGTAGCAATAGTAGTAGTGGTAGTAGTAGTAGAAGTGGTAGTAGTGGAAGTAGCAGTAGTAGCAGTGGTAGTAGCAGTAGTAGTAGTGGTAGTATCAGTAGCAGTAGTGGTAGTAGCAGTAGTGGTAGTAGCATTAGTAGTAGCAGTAGTGGTAGTAGTAGTAGTGGTAGTAACAGTAGTAGCAGTCGTGGTTGTAGTAGTAGCAGCAGTAGTAGTAGTAGTAGTAGTGGTAGTAGTGGTAGTGGTAGTATTGGTAGTAACAGTAGTAGCAGTAGTGGTGGTAGTAGTAGTAGCATCAGTAGTAGTGGTAGTAGTAGTATCAGAAGCAGAAGTTGTGGTAGTAGCACTATTGGTAGTAGCAGTAGTAGTGGTAGTAGTGGTAGTAGCAGTAGTAGTAGCACAAATAGTGATAGTAGTAGCAGTAGTAGCAGTAGTAGTATTAGTAGTAGTGGTAGTAGTGGTAGTAGTAGCAGTAGTAGTATTAGCAGTAGTAGTAGCAGTAGTAGTAGCAGTAGTAGTAGTAGTGGTAGTAGTAGTAGTAGCAGTAGTAGTAGTAGCAGTAGTAGTAGCAGTAGTAGCAGTAGTAGCAGTAGTGGTAGTAGCAGTAGTAGTAGTAGTAGCAGAAGTAGCAGTAGTAGTATAAGTGGTAGTAGCAGTAGTAGTCGTAGTAGTAGCAGTAGTAGTGGTAGTAGCAGTAGTGGTAGCAGTAGCAGCAGCAGTAGTAGTAGCAGTAGTCGTAGTAGTAGTAGTAGTAGTAGTAGTAGTAGTAGTAGTAGTAGTGGTAGTAGCAGTAGTGGTAGCAGTAGCAGCAGCAGTAGTAGTAGCAGTAGTGGTAGTAGCAGTAGTGGTAGCAGTAGCAGCTGTAGTAGTAGTGGCAGTAGTAGTAGTGGTAGTAGCAGTAGTAATGGTAGTAGTGGTAGTAGTAGCAGTAATAGTAGCAGTAGTAGTAGTAGCAGTAGCAATAGTAGTAGCAGTAGTGGTATAAGTGGTAGAAGCTGTAGTAGCAGTAGTAGTAGCAGTAGTAGTAGTAGTAGTAGTAGTAGCAGTAGTAGTAGTGGTAGTAGCAGTAGTAGTAGCAGTAGTACAGTAGTAGTAGCAGTAGTAGTAGTGGTAGTAGTAGCAGTAGTAGCAGAAGTAGTAGAAGCGGTAGCAGCAGTAGTAGTAGCAGTAGTGGTAGTAGTAGTGGTAGTAGTAGTAGCAGTAGTGGTAGTGGTAGTGATAGTAGTGTCAGTAGTAATGCTAGTGGTAGTAGCAGTAGTGGTAGTAGCAGTAGTGGTAGTAGCAGTAGTGGTAATAGTGTTAATAGTAGTAGTAGTAGTGGTAGTAGTAGTGGTAGTAGAGTAGTATTGGTAGTAGCAATAGTAGTGGTGGTAGTACTAGTGGTAGTAGTAGTCGTAGTAGCAGTAGTAGTAGTGGTAGTAGCTGTACTAATAGCAGTAGTGGTAGTAGTGGTAGTAGTAGTAGTAGCAGTAGTGGTGGTAGTAGTAGTGGTAGTGGTAGTAGTCTCAGAAGTAGAGGTAGTGGTAGTGGTAGTAGCAGTAGTGGTAGTAGTGTTAGTATTAGTAGTGGTAGTGGTAGTAGTAGTGGTAGTAGAGTAGTAGTGGTAGTAGTACTAGTGGTAGTAGTAGTGGTAGTAGCTGTAGTAGTAGCAGTAGTGGTAGAGGTAGTAGTGGTGGTAGTAGCAGCAGCAATGGTAGTAGTAGTAGCAGCAGTAGTGGTAGTAGTAGTGGTAGTAGCAGTAGTAGTAGCCGTAGTGGTGGTAGTAGTAGTGGTGGTAGTAGTAGTAGTGATAGCAGTAGTGGTTGTTGCAGTAGTAGCAGTAGTGGTAGTAGTAGTGGTAGTAGCAGTAGTGATAGTAGTAGTGGTTGTTGCAGTAATAGTAGCAGTAGTGGTAGTAGTAGCAGCGGTAGTAGCAGTAGTGATAGTAGTAGTGGTTATTGCAGTAGTAGTAGCAGTAGTGGTAGTAGTAGTGGTAGTAGCAGTAGTGATAGTAGTAGTGGTTGTTGCAGTCGTAGTAGGAGTAGTGGTGGTAGTAGTGGTAGTATCAGTAGCAGTAGTGGTAGTAGCAGTAGTGGTAGTAGCATTAGTAGTAGTGGTAGTATCAGTAGTAGTGGTAGTAGCAGTAGTAGTGGTAGTAGCAGTAGTAGTAGTGGTAGTATCAGTAGCAGTAGTGGTAGTAGCAGTAGTGGTAGTAGCATTAGTAGTAGCAGTAGTGGTAGTAGTAGTAGTGGTAGTAACAGTAGTAGCAGTAGTGGTGGTAGTAGTAGTAGCAGCAGTAGTAGTAGTAGTGGTAGTAGTGGTAGTGGTAGTAGTGGTAGTAACAGTAGTAGCAGTAGTGTTGGTAGTAGTAGTAGCAGCAGTAGTGGTAGTAGTAGTATCAGAAGCAGAAGTTGTGGTAGTAGCACTATTGGTAGTAGAAGTAGTAGTGGTAGTAGTGGTAGTAGCAGTAGTAGTAGCAGTAGTAGTGATAGTAGTAGCAGTAGTAGCAGTAGTAGTATTAGTGGTAGTAGTAGTAGTAGTGGTAGTAGTGGTGGTAGTAGCATTAGTAGTATTAGCATTAGTAGTAGTAGCAGTAGTAGTAGCAGTAGTAGTAGTAGTGGTAGTAGTGGTAGTAGCAGTAGTAGTAGTAGTAGTAGGAGTAGTAGTAGCAGTAGTAGCAGTAGTAGCAGTAGTGGTAGTAGCAGTAGTAGTAGTAGTAGCAGTAGTAGCAGTAGTAGTATTAGTGGTAGTAGCAGTAGCAGTAGTAGTAGCAGTAGTAGCAGTAGTAGTATTAGTGGTAGAAGCAGTAGTAGCAGTAGTAGTAGCAGTAGTAGTAGCAGTAGTAGTAGTGGTAGTAGCAGTAGTAGTAGCAGTAGTAGCAGTAGTAGTAGCAGTAGTAGTAGTGGTAGTACTAGCAGTAGTACCAGCAGTAGTAGTAGCGGTAGCAGCAGTAGTAGTAGCAGTAGTGGTAGTAGTAGTGGTAGTAGTAGCAGTAGTGGTAGTGGTAGTGGTAGTAGTGTCAGTAGTAATGCTAGTGGTAGTAGCAGTAGTGGTAGTAGCAGTAGTGGTAATAGTGTTAATAGTAGCCGTAGCAGTAGTGGTAGTAGAGTAGTATTGGTAGTAGCAATAGTAGTGGTGGTAGTACTAGTGGTAGTAGTAGTGGTAGTAGCAGTAGTAGTAGTGGTATTAGCTGTACTAGTAGCAGTAGTGGTAGTAGTGGTAGTAGTTTTAGCAGTAGTGGTGGTAGTACTAGTGGTAGTGGTAGTAGTCTGAGAAGTAGAGGTAGTGGTAGTGGTAGTAGCAGTAGTGGTAGTAGTGTTAGTATTAGTAGTAGTAGTGGTAGTAGAGTAGTAGTGGTAGTAGTAGTACTAGTGATAGTAGTAGTGGTAGTAGCTGTAGTAGTAGCAGTAGTGGTAGCAGTAGCAGCTGTAGTAGTAGTAGCAGTAGTAGTAGTGGTAGTAGCAGTAGTAATGGTAGTAGTGGTAGTAGTAGCAGTAATAGTAGCAGTAGTAGTAGTAGCAGTAGCAGTAGTAGTAGCAGTAGTGGTATAAGTGGTAGAAGCTGTAGTAGCAGTAGTAGTAGCAGTAGTAGTAGTAGTAGTAGTAGCAGTAGTAGTAGTGGTAGTAGCAGTAGTAGTAGCAGTAGTACAGTAGTAGTAGCAGTAGTAGTAGTGGTAGTAGTAGCAGTAGTAGCAGAAGTAGTAGAAGCGGTAGCAGCAGTAGTAGTAGCAGTAGTGGTAGTAGTAGTGGTAGTAGTAGTAGCAGTAGTGGTAGTGGTAGTGATAGTAGTGTCAGTAGTAATGCTAGTGGTAGTAGCAGTAGTGGTAGTAGCAGTAGTGGTAATAGTGTTAATAGTAGTAGTAGTAGTGGTAGTAGTAGTGGTAGTAGAGTAGTATTGGTAGTAGCAATAGTAGTGGTGGTAGTACTAGTGGTAGTAGTAGTCGTAGTAGCAGTAGTAGTAGTGGTAGTAGCTGTACTAATAGCAGTAGTGGTAGTAGTGGTAGTAGTAGTAGTAGCAGTAGTGGTGGTAGTAGTAGTGGTAGTGGTAGTAGTCTCAGAAGTAGAGGTAGTGGTAGTGGTAGTAGCAGTAGTGGTAGTAGTGTTAGTATTAGTAGTGGTAGTGGTAGTAGTAGTGGTAGTAGAGTAGTAGTGGTAGTAGTACTAGTGGTAGTAGTAGTGGTAGTAGCTGTAGTAGTAGCAGTAGTGGTAGAGGTAGTAGTGGTGGTAGTAGCAGCAGCAATGGTAGTAGTAGTAGCAGCAGTAGTGGTAGTAGTAGTGGTAGTAGCAGTAGTAGTAGCCGTAGTGGTGGTAGTAGTAGTGGTGGTAGTAGTAGTAGTGATAGCAGTAGTGGTTGTTGCAGTAGTAGCAGTAGTGGTAGTAGTAGTGGTAGTAGCAGTAGTGATAGTAGTAGTGGTTGTTGCAGTAATAGTAGCAGTAGTGGTAGTAGTAGCAGCGGTAGTAGCAGTAGTGATAGTAGTAGTGGTTATTGCAGTAGTAGTAGCAGTAGTGGTAGTAGTAGTGGTAGTAGCAGTAGTGATAGTAGTAGTGGTTGTTGCAGTCGTAGTAGGAGTAGTGGTGGTACTAGTGGTAGTATCAGTAGCAGTAGTGGTAGTAGCAGTAGTGGTAGTAGCATTAGTAGTAGTGGTAGTATCAGTAGTAGTGGTAGTAGCAGTAGTAGTGGTAGTAGCAGTAGTAGTAGTGGTAGTATCAGTAGCAGTAGTGGTAGTAGCAGTAGTGGTAGTAGTAGTAGTGGTAGTAACAGTAGTAGCAGTAGTGGTGGTAGTAGTAGTAGCAGCAGTAGTAGTAGTAGTAGTAGTGGTAGTAGTGGTAGTGGTAGTAGTGGTAGTAACAGTAGTAGCAGTAGTGTTGGTAGTAGTAGTAGCAGCAGTAGTGGTAGTAGTAGTATCAGAAGCAGAAGTTGTGGTAGTAGCACTATTGGTAGTAGAAGTAGTAGTGGTAGTAGTGGTAGTAGCAGTAGTAGTAGCAGTAGTAGTGATAGTAGTAGCATTAGTAGCAGTAGTAGTATTAGTGGTAGTAGTAGTAGTAGTAGTGGTAGTAGTGGTGGTAGTAGCATTAGTAGTATTAGCATTAGTAGTAGTAGTAGCAGTAGTAGTAGCAGTAGTAGTAGTAGTGGTAGTAGTGGTAGTAGCAGTAGTAGTAGTAGTAGTAGGAGTAGTAGTAGCAGTAGTAGCAGTAGTAGCAGTAGTGGTAGTAGCAGTAGTAGTAGTAGTAGCAGTAGTAGCAGTAGTAGTATTAGTGGTAGTAGCAGTAGCAGTAGTAGTAGCAGTAGTAGCAGTAGTAGTATTAGTGGTAGAAGCAGTAGTAGCAGTAGTAGTAGCAGTAGTAGTAGCAATAGTAGTAGTGGTAGTAGCAGTAGTAGTAGCAGTAGTAGCAGTAGTAGTAGCAGTAGTAGTAGTGGTAGTACTAGCAGTAGTACCAGCAGTAGTAGTAGCGGTAGCAGCAGTAGTAGTAGCAGTAGTGGTAGTAGTAGTGGTAGTAGTAGCAGTAGTGGTAGTGGTAGTGGTAGTAGTGTCAGTAGTAATGCTAGTGGTAGTAGCAGTAGTGGTAGTAGCAGTAGTGGTAATAGTGTTAATAGTAGCCGTAGCAGTAGTGGTAGTAGAGTAGTATTGGTAGTAGCAATAGTAGTGGTGGTAGTACTAGTGGTAGTAGTAGTGGTAGTAGCAGTAGTAGTAGTGGTATTAGCTGTACTAGTAGCAGTAGTGGTAGTAGTGGTAGTAGTTTTAGCAGTAGTGGTGGTAGTAGTAGTGGTAGTGGTAGTAGTCTGAGAAGTAGAGGTAGTGGTAGTGGTAGTAGCAGTAGTTGTAGTAGTGTTAGTATTAGTAGTAGTAGTGGTAGTAGAGTAGTAGTGGTAGTAGTAGTACTAGTGATAGTAGTAGTGGTAGTAGCTGTAGTAGTAGCAGTAGTGGTAGCAGTAGCAGCTGTAGTAGGAGTAGCAGTAGTAGTAGTGGTAGTAGCAGTAGTAATGGTAGTAGTGGTAGTAGTAGCAGTAATAGTAGCAGTAGTAGTAGTAGCAGTAGCAGTAGTAGTAGCAGTAGTGGTATAAGTGGTAGAAGCTGTAGTAGCAGTAGTAGTAGCAGTAGTAGTAGTAGTAGTAGCAGTAGTAGTAGTGGTAGTAGCAGTAGTAGTAGCAGTAGTACAGTAGTAGTAGCAGTAGTAGTAGTGGTAGTAGTAGCAGTAGTAGCAGAAGTAGTAGAAGCGGTAGCAGCAGTAGTAGTAGCAGTAGTGGTAGTAGTAGTGGTAGTAGTAGTAGCAGTAGTGGTAGTGGTAGTGATAGTAGTGTCAGTAGTAATGCTAGTGGTAGTAGCAGTAGTGGTAGTAGCAGTAGTGGTAGTAGCAGTAGTGGTAATAGTGTTAATAGTAGTAGTAGTAGTGGTAGTAGTAGTGGTAGTAGAGTAGTATTGGTAGTAGCAATAGTAGTGGTGGTAGTACTAGTGGTAGTAGTAGTCGTAGTAGCAGTAGTAGTAGTGGTAGTAGCTGTACTAATAGCAGTAGTGGTAGTAGTGGTAGTAGTAGTAGTAGCAGTAGTGGTGGTAGTAGTAGTGGTAGTGGTAGTAGTCTCAGAAGTAGAGGTAGTGGTAGTGGTAGTAGCAGTAGTGGTAGTAGTGTTAGTATTAGTAGTGGTAGTGGTAGTAGTAGTGGTAGTAGAGTAGTAGTGGTAGTAGTACTAGTGGTAGTAGTAGTGGTAGTAGCTGTAGTAGTAGCAGTAGTGGTAGAGGTAGTAATGGTGGTAGTAGCAGCAGCAATGGTAGTAGTAGTAGCAGCAGTAGTGGTAGTAGTAGTGGTAGTAGCAGTAGTAGTAGCCGTAGTGGTGGTAGTAGTAGTGGTGGTAGTAGTAGTAGTGATAGCAGTAGTGGTTGTTGCAGTAGTAGCAGTAGTGGTAGTAGTAGTGGTAGTAGCAGTAGTGATAGTAGTAGTGGTTGTTGCAGTAATAGTAGCAGTAGTGGTAGTAGTAGCAGCGGTAGTAGCAGTAGTGATAGTAGTAGTGGTTATTGCAGTAGTAGTAGCAGTAGTGGTAGTAGTAGTGGTAGTAGCAGTAGTGATAGTAGTAGTGGTTGTTGCAGTCGTAGTAGGAGTAGTGGTGGTAGTAGTGGTAGTATCAGTAGCAGTAGTGGTAGTAGCAGTAGTGGTAGTAGCATTAGTAGTAGTGGTAGTATCAGTAGTAGTGGTAGTAGCAGTAGTAGTGGTAGTAGCAGTAGTAGTAGTGGTAGTATCAGTAGCAGTAGTGGTAGTAGCAGTAGTGGTAGTAGCATTAGTAGTAGCAGTAGTGGTAGTAGTAGTAGTGGTAGTAACAGTAGTAGCAGTAGTGGTGGTAGTAGTAGTAGTAGCAGCAGTAGTAGTAGTAGTAGTAGTGGTAGTAGTGGTAGTGGTAGTAGTGGTAGTAACAGTAGTAGCAGTAGTGTTGGTAGTAGTAGTAGCAGCAGTAGTGGTAGTAGTAGTATCAGAAGCAGAAGTTGTGGTAGTAGCACTATTGGTAGTAGAAGTAGTAGTGGTAGTAGTGGTAGTAGCAGTAGTAGTAGCAGTAGTAGTGATAGTAGTAGCAGTAGTAGCAGTAGTAGTATTAGTGGTAGTAGTAGTAGTAGTGGTAGTAGTGGTGGTAGTAGCATTAGTAGTATTAGCATTAGTAGTAGTAGTAGCAGTAGTAGTAACAGTAGTAGTAGTAGTGGTAGTAGTGGTAGTAGCAGTAGTAGTAGTAGTAGTAGGAGTAGTAGTAGCAGTAGTAGCAGTAGTAGCAGTAGTGGTAGTAGCAGTAGTAGTAGTAGTAGCAGTAGTAGCAGTAGTAGTATTAGTGGTAGTAGCAGTAGCAGTAGTAGTAGCAGTAGTAGCAGTAGTAGTATTAGTGGTAGAAGCAGTAGTAGCAGTAGTAGTAGCAGTAGTAGTAGCAGTAGTAGTAGTGGTAGTAGCAGTAGTAGTAGCAGTAGTAGCAGTAGTAGTAGCAGTAGTAGTAGTGGTAGTACTAGCAGTAGTACCAGCAGTAGTAGTAGCAGCGGTAGCAGCAGTAATAGTAGCAGTAGTGGTAGTAGTAGCAGTAGTGGTAGTGGTAGTGGTAGTAGTGTCAGTAGTAATGCTAGTGGTAGTAGCAGTAGTGGTAGTAGCAGTAGTGGTAATAGTGTTAATAGTAGCCGTAGCAGTAGTGGTAGTAGAGTAGTATTGGTAGTAGCAATAGTAGTGGTGGTAGTACTAGTGGTAGTAGTAGTGGTAGTAGCAGTAGTAGTAGTGGTAATAGCTGTACTAGTAGCAGTAGTGGTAGTAGTGGTAGTAGTTTTAGCAGTAGTGGTGGTAGTAGTAGTGGTAGTGGTAGTAGTCTGAGAAGTAGAGGTAGTGGTAGTGGTAGTAGCAGTAGTGGTAGTAGTGTTAGTATTAGTAGTAGTAGTGGTAGTAGAGTAGTAGTGGTAGTAGTAGTACTAGTGATAGTAGTAGTGGTAGTAGCTGTAGTAGTAGCAGTAGTGGTAGAAGTAGTAGTAATGGTAGTAGCAGCAGCAATGGTAGTAGTAGTAGCAGCAGTAGTGGTAGTAGTAGAGGTAGTACAGTAGTAGTAGCCGTAGTGGTGGTAGTAGTAGTGGTAGTAGTAGCAGTAGTGGTAGTGGTAGTAGTATCAGTGGTAGTGGTAGTGGTAGTAATGGTAGTAGTAGTGATAGTAGTGGTTGTTGCAGTAGTAGTAGCAGTAGTGGTAGTAGTAGTGGTAGTAGCAGTAGTGGTATTAGTAGTGGTAGTAGCAGTAGTGATAGTAGTAGTGGTTGTTGCAGTAGTAGTAGCAGTAGTGGTAGTAGTAGTGGTAGTAGCAGTAGTGATAGTAGTAGTGGTTGTTGCAGTAGTAGTAGCAGTAGTGGTAGTATTAGCGGTAGTAGCAGTAGTGATAGTAGTAGTGGTTGTTGCAGTAGTAGTAGCAGTAGTTGTAGTAGTAGTGGTAGTAGCAGTAGTGATAGTAGTAGTGGTGTTTGCAGTAGTAGTAGCAGTAGTGGTAGTTGTAGTAGTGGTAGTAGCAGTAGTAGTGGTAGTAGCAGTAGAAGTGGGAGTAGCAGTAGTAGTAGTGGTAGTAGCAGTAGTAGCAGCAATAGTGGTAGTAGTAGTGGTGGTAGTAGCAGTAGTGGTAGTAGTAGTAGTAGCAGTAGTAGTAGTGGTTGTTGCAGTAGTAGTAGTAGTAGCAGTAGTTGTGGTAGTAGTAGTGGTAGTAGTAGTACTAGTAGTAGTAGTCGTAGTAGTGTTTGTAGCAGAAGTAGTAGTGGTAGTAGTAGTGGCAGTTGTAGTGGTGGTAGTAGTGGTAGTGGTAGTGGTAGTAGCTGTAGTATTGGTGGTAATAGTAGTGGTAGTAGCAGTAGTAGCAGTAGTAGCAGCAGTAGTAGTAGTAGTTGTGGTAGTATCAGTAGTAGTGGTAGTAGCAGTAGTGGTAGTAGTAGTAGTGGTGGTAGTAGCAGTAGTGGTAGTAGTAGTAGAAGTGGTTGTTGCAGTAGTAGTAGCAGTAGTGGTGGTAGTTGCACTAGTAGTAGTCGTCGTAGTGGTAGTAGCAGTAGTAGTGGTAGTAGTAGTAGTGGCAGTAGTAGTAGTGGTAGTAGTGGTAGTAGTGGTAGTGGTAGTAGTGGTAGTGGTAGTGGTAGTAGTGGTAGTAGAAGTAGTAGTAGTGGTAGTAGTGGTGGTAGTAGTAGTGGTAGTAGTAGTAGTGGTGGTAGTAGCAGTAGTGGTAGTAGTAGTAGAAGTGGTTGTTGCAGTAGTAGTAGCAGTAGTGGTGGTAGTTGCACTAGTAGTAGTCGTCGTAGTGGTAGTAGCAGTAGTAGTGGTAGTAGTAGTAGTGGCAGTAGTAGTAGTGGTAGTAGTGGTAGTAGTGGTAGTGGTAGTAGTGGTAGTGGTAGTGGTAGTAGTGGTAGTAGAAGTAGTAGTAGTGGTAGTAGTGGTGGTAGTAGTAGTGGTAGTAGTAGTAGTGGTAGTAGTAGTGGTAGTAGGTGTAGTAGTGGTGGTAGTAGTAGTAGTGGTAGTAGCAGTAGTAGTAGTGGTAGTAATAGTAGTAGTAATGGTAGTAGCAGTAGTAGCAGTGGTAGTAGCAGTAGTAGTAGTGGTAGTAGCAGTAATAGCAGTGGTAGTAGTAGTATTGGTAGTAGAAATGGTAGTAGCAGTAGTAGTAGTATTAGCAGTAGTTGTAGCAGTAGTAGTAGAAGTGTTATTAGCAGTAGTAGTAGCAGTAGTGGTAGTAGTAGTAGTAGTGGTAGTGGTCGTAGTATTATAGTTGTGGTAGTAGCAGTAGTAGTAGCAATAGTGGCAGTTGTGGTAGTGGTGGTAGCATTATTGGTGGTAGTAGTAGTAATAGTAGTAGTAGTGGTATTAACAGTAGTGGTTTTTGTACTTTTGTAAAGAGGGAGAAAAACCCTCATGGGCAACAGAGGAGGTAGCCCTGATGTGCCAGACTCATACCGACTAAAATAAACCCTCTTTTATTCACTTGCTCGCATTGCGGAAACTACTTTACAGCAAAACTTCACAATGAAGCTATCATGTTTATCTCTGCTTTTTATCCAATTCTTTAGCTTTTATAATTTTGGTTATCATCTTTTGAATAATTTTCCATTTTTTTTAAGCTTCCAGCATAAATGTTATAATAATTTTAGCAGTTTTTTCTTGTACACTTTGTTTGATAATTGCTTGTTTTTTATCATTCCATTTTTTACATTTTAATATAGTATGTTCAGGAGTATCCTTTTCCTGACAATAGAGACAGTTTTCACGATTAGTGATAGCAGTATTGGTAGTAGTAGTAGTAGTAGTAGTAGTAGTAATAGTAGTAGTAGTAGTAGTGGTGGTAGTAATAGTAGTGGTAGTAGTAGTAGTAGTAGTGGTAATGGTAATGGTAGTAGTAAAAGTGGTAGTCATAGTAGTAGTAGATTTTTCTAATGCAGTCAAAATGTCTTATAAAAACACCCATCGGGAGAGTTGGATTATCAGCAACTAAAAACTCCCTGCAAGCCTTATGTGGCTTCCTCTTGGAACTAGCTTGCAGTATTACTTCAAGAAGAACAGGATGTAAAGATGGCTCACATATCAGTGATAATGTCGGGTGTACACGCTGCGTTCATTCTTCTCCTTATCCTTAAGGACACAGGACACCATTTAAGCAATTGTGTGCCAGTTTTCTTTGATCTCCAGCATAACCGATAGAATATTGTGCACGGTTACAACTTGACCTAAGCGTACATACCTTGTACAACGTATATAATTTCACTTTGGACAGATTAGAATGGTATGTTCAGGAGTGTCCACTTGAGCACAGTATGAACAGAGGTCCGTTTCTGTTAAACCCATTCGCTGTAAATACGGGTTAAAACGACCATGTCCGGTTAGAAATTGTGTAAGATAATAGTCCAGATTACCATGCTTCCGAGATATCCAGGTTGTGATTTGAGGAATGAGCAGCTTGGTCCACTGAGCAGTCCTCTCTTCCTTGTTCCATTCCACATGCCACGTCTGATGGTGTTCTCCCTGACCAACAGTTTTTGAGCCCTAGAATTATGTGTGCTTTCATAAGTTCGTTCCTGAACAAACAGATGAATAGGTATTGTCCCTGCTAGAACCTGTAAGGCCTTCGTAGTAGTGGCCCTATAGGCACTACAGATGCGTAACGAAAATCTTACGTTTTACACGCTCTACCCATCTTCTGTATATTTCTTTTTCCATGCAGGCCCTCCAAGCTGGCGCACCGTATAGAAAAATGGAGCCGACCACACTACTGAGGATTTTTCGGGTTTCAGGCTTCGGACCACCAGTATTATGCATTAAGCGACTCATGGCTGCAATTACTTTCTCTGCCTTGCCAACCACGTATTTTACATGGACACCCATATTCATATTATGGCCAAACTAGAGTCCAAAGTATTTCAATTGCCTTCGGGATCCCAGTGCCACGCCGCCGACAATTACGTTGACTCTCCTAAGAGATCGTCGTCTTTCCAAAATAACAATTTCAATCTTCGGCAAAGCCAGCTGCAGGCCCCTCTTTAACATCCGAATTTCAATTTGGTGTGTAGACCATTCAAGTTTGTTCTCCACCTCTTCTCTGTATTCCCCAGACACAAGAAGGGTCAGGTCATCGGCGTAGCCAATAGTTGCTGTGCCCACCGGTAACTGCACTCGGAATACAGCATCATAACAATTATTCCATATGGTAGGTCCCAAAACCGAACCTTGAGGTGCTGCGCAAGTCATATCCAGGTGTTGGGTATCAACCACCAAAATCTTCCTATTGTGGAGATAACTACATATAATTTTGATGAGGTATGGTGCTACGCGGCACGCCTGAGCTCATCAATTATGCCTTTCCACGGTGCCGATTTAAAAGCATTCTGAATCTAGGGTCACCAATGCCACATAAATAGGAGCACATGCTTTGGCATCCGTCACAAAATTTAATATACCTTGGATAGCATCCATGGTCGACAGCCCTTGCCGAAAACCAAATTGATGGGAGTATAAACGCTCTCCTCTGTCTATCTCAGCAGTTAAACGCTTGTCGAGTATATGCTCTAGAAGTTTACCCAAAACATCAAGTAGACAGATAAGTCTAGAAGACTTACATCCTCGTGCCTTACTTGGTTTCTCAAGAAGAACGAGTTTCGCAAGTTTGCACTTACTAGGGAACTCCCCACAACTTAAAATAGAATTAAAAAGATCCTGCAATAACTCTAGTTTCTGTGTTGCAAGAAGCTTCACAACCTCAGGAGGGACTCCATCTGGACCACTGGCTTTACTGGATTTGAGCCTGTTACCTGCAGCGCTAATCTCCTCAGTAGTACAAACTGGAATAGTGTCTCTATCAATGACAATTCCTGGCCAAGTTATCGTGACATGAGCAGGGAACAATGTCCGAGCAACCTGCAATTGTCCTTCATCGCTGAGTTTTAGTTGTGATCGCAAGCCAATTTTGCCACTAACAATTTTATAACCCAGACCCCAGATATCTTCATCAACCTCCGTACAGAGCGTGTTCCATGCACCCTGCTTAGCTCTTAAAATCGCAACTGTTAGGGCTTTACGACGATTTTTATAGTCGCACGAGGCAATTTGTTGTTCAACGCAGCCAGCAGTGTGTCTGTTACGTCTAGTAACAATACGTTTGGCTTTATTACACTCTTTCCGTAGATCTGCAATTTCATTATTCCACCAGTACGTACCTTTGCTTCAAGCATGGTAATATTTCCTAGGGAGAACAAAATTGCAGGCATTATATATAGCCTGTTCTATCCCATACATCTGATGAAGAAAACTGGAACAGATTTGTTCTTCGAGATGCACCAATAACTGATCTCGCTTTACTTCCTTGTATATCCAAGCCTTAGATCTATAGTAATGCTGTGGATAGCACCTGGAGGTCTGCCCCTCGGCGTAAATACTTTTATGGTAACTTAAGTTTTCTTCATCACTCACATGCCAGTTCCGTACTAGGCTCCTAAGATCCTGACTGCACATTGTGAGATCTATACAT